>VZZY01008386.1:289-11932 GCA_013400335.1 Eurystomus gularis
CAAAGTGGAAACTGTATAACCTTAGTACTTGGAGAAACTCAAGTTCCTTAGTTTGGTACAAATGCTTTGTGTCCCCCTGTATTCGAACCACACCTAAACTGGCTTAATAAACTAACGTTAATGTGTAACATCTCACTGTTTTCTCTTATGTTCTGATTCTAGACAGAACTTTTCAAATGCTTCTTCAATTTCTGGATCCATCTCATCATCAATGTCATCAAAATACCTTAAAAAAAAATTTAAAAAAAAAATCACCAAAGATGTTAAGTTTACACACAGATTTTCAGAAACATTTATGTAGATATCAAGAATAAAATAGCTTTATAAAGAGCAGTTAAGTGTGACACTTTCTTAAGGGGGATGAAGATGAAAAAATGAGTACTAAGAAAACAAAAGAGAAACCTCAAAGCAGCATATATATGTACAGATAGCTACAGTGTTAGTCACCATTTTAGATTATCTTACACTGCCCACGGTTTAAGAGACAGAAATAGCTCGAGATGTTAGAAAAATGCAATAGTGTAATCCAAACCTCCAAAAATGTAATAATGCATCTGTACTGATCTATTTGCAAAAAACATATCTACTATCCTATTAGCGTAATTATCAACTGTCTTGGTTGCATAGTCAAATAATATATTTATATAGCAAACCTGTGTTCCCATTTGTTGCTGTATGAAAAAAGGCAACTTTAATTCACCTCCTTATTGTAACTGCACTATATTACCTTAAGTAGCCAGTGTTTCAGAAAAGATCTGTCTTATTTCCGTCACAGAGAAGACTGGATCCCATTAATGATAGTAAGTATTGCCCAGAGACAAGACTACCATAGATTCAAAATAAAGCTAGGAAGTGGTGGGCATCACTTCAGCTTTCTTTCTGCCCACAGTTACTGGGAAGTAACTCAAGTGTTCTTTGTTTTCTCTAGATCCAGTTGGGAGTGTTCATAATGATAAACTAGGACAATGGAGTTGTAGCTTGAACATGATAGTGTATATAATTCTAAACAGCCTGAAAAAATAGGTCAGCAGCTACTGACTCTCAAAAAGCGAGCATTAATTGCAGGTGCCTTATTTCCAAACAAGAGAATCAGCACATCTCATCTGCAAAGAGGCCATAAATGTTGTTTCACACAAACCCACAGTAAGTGCCACAGAAACATGTAAGGAAAGTATTTTTTCTTCAACTTTGTGCATTGAAGAAGCACACTACATATTTATTTGTTCCTTCTTTCTTGTAGAAGTGTAGACTTGAGAAGGGACTCCAACACAGAACTCTCCTCCCTGACGTCAGTCATGGAAAAATAGCTGACAAAGGATCAGCACGCATTTGTCTTAGCTTTTCTTAAGCTTTCAACAAAGAAGGTTCTACAGTCACCTTGCACGAAGGTTGACTCTAGTCTTCCACATGTCGCTTTTCAGGTTTGCTGTGTTTAACTGCTGTCTGTCTCCATCTTACATTTAATTTGTTCTAAGCACAGAAGTTCACATGTGGCATTCTCTCTTCAGTATGAGCTTATGATTTCTGATGGCATCTCTAATTTGTTTTCCAAGAGTTTTGGCCAATCCCCTCAGCTAGACATGATTTATAAATTTTCTAATTTACTGGCAAAAATATTGATCCAGACCCAGCAGCACTCTTACCACACAAACACAACACTGAAAATGTTTTTAGGTATCAAATCAACCAGGTGAGTACAAAGTTCAGAGCAATTTATTTTAGATCCTATTTCTTTTACTGGTTTCCTATTAAATTCATATAAACCTGTGTCAGAAAGTCAGACTACATTTGCAACCATTCCTTCTTCACTTGCCATTAGCTTGCTTTGCTTGTTCTACAGGAATACTGAATATCTATTTAATTGAAGCAATACTACTTACCCTGAGGTGAGAAGCTTAACAAGCTCCTCCCTTTGAACAACTGAAAATTTTGTAAATGTCTTTAGCTGGGATGTGTATGCATGCGCATCAGTCAAATGTATTCAGGTTGCCTCACTACCTACACTTGAAGGTCTGATGCTTCATTTTGCTTGCAATTTTTTTTTTTTAAATGCAGAAGAAAGTATGTTCGTACGTGTGCATAGAAATTTAACTACCCTACTTAGCTGGATAAATATAAAATTTGTTTCAAACTTGTGTGATTACAAACCGACTGACACCTAAACAAATACATAACCACCACTGTAGAGCTAAATAATTATTACTAGTTTCACTTCTGTCAAGATTGAACTCCTAAATTTGCAGTAAAAATGACTAGTATTAAAAAAAAACGCTATCACTCAAAAAGAAAACATACGTATCTCCAGGTCCTGATAGATCTGTTCCATTTTCTTCATAATCTGGAAACAAATCCTCTCTTTCAAGCAGCTCTTGGTATTTTTCTTGGTAATCTGGCAAAGTTAAAATGAGACTGAGTAACACATGACTAGTCCTTTAAATTAACATATATCTGTACAGCCTATTTAAAGAAACTGTAAGTGGCATGAAACATAATAGAAAAAATGCCTGCTACACTGTTTTCTCAGGACATTAACTGAGCTCTAAGAATGATACCTATCTTCCCAGAGAACTTTAAAGTAGTCACAGATGTCCCTGCCTCAAATGAGGTCATACCATATTGTGCTCAGATTACAGAAAACAATGAAACCCAGGAAGAAAAAAAAAAACCCACAACCTTTGCTACTAGCAACAAACAAAAGAAGACTTGGAGATTTCTGTTTTCCTGGAGAGACAAGTGCTGAGGGCTATGGTGCAAATTCTTCTGCACTATATGAACTCAAATACATATTCTCCATTTCCAACATTTACCTCTTTTAATGCAGGGTAAGGCATGTTACACAAAGTCAGGAATTCAGGCATGATTTTGTCTTTTAAGTTGTAAAAGTTTCAGACATTTGAAAAAACTTTTTATGTACTTAAACAGGACAAACTAAATCAGATTTTTTTTTTTTAAAGAAGATTGAGAAGAGAGGTATACTAAGCTTGTGACCTACCTGGATCTGCTGCAGTAAAAGGAACACCATCAGAAGTGTAAAATGTTGGCTCATTCTAAGAACAAAGTTATATAGAAATTTATATGCATTCAGAGAACATCCGTTTACAGTTTTCATCAATGTGGTTACCATGAATCAAATTAAATTCACATTAAATAAAGGAACTAAAGTGTCCATACATTCTTACCATGAAATAGTTTGGGTCATTTTCAGGAGTAGCTTCTGTAAGTGGAGAAGTTCCATGAACTCTACCCCAGTTACTTGATCGCAGTTCTACTAGTTTCAGAAGCATATGCTTCACATCTCTGAAATAAAGACAGGCACTGCAAGTTAGAAAGTTTTGTGCTAAGCAAGAAATTGGGCTTATCTTCCAAATACTGGACAGTTAAATCTGCCCTTCAAAAGCTCTAAAAGGGACAAAATTTGGTCCCGTCTGCAGATAATTTTGAGTTAATTTTTTTCCCTGCAAGTCTAGATGCTTTAGGTGTCAATTATGAGATATACTCTCTCCTCAGTTCCTCTGTGGTAAAGTAAGAAGCCCATATGAGACAGTAATTGTGATAGTTCTTATCCAGGTACCAAACTTGCCACACAGGTTGAGGAACAAAATCTTTTTTGATAGTACTGGGAAAAACAGGGGGATGATCTTCTAATTATATTTTAATAATCCAATTTATGCTCCTAACTTTGGCCCTCTTAAACATTGAAATTTTGCAGTCAGTGAGAAGGAATGTCTCCAATACATTAGATACCACCACCAATTTAATCTCTGAAACGAAATTGCTTTCTTCTTTTAAGCAAGTCCATGGAGAAGGGTCTCATTAAGGAGTAACTAACTAACATCTTCAGTTGTTTTCTCTATCAAAATAAGTTTGTGCTTCTGTGCCTCTGAAGCCTTGTCTTGGGCCATCAATTTAATTTGGTTCCTGAAGCAAAATTTTCCTCATGCTCCCTGAAGGCAGCTCAGTTACAACAGACAGATGCTATGAGCTACCTGTTGGCCTCCCTCCATATGGCACAAAATCAGGCACAGTGTTTGAACCCTCCGTAAGTTTTTATTAACGTAGCAAAAAGCTGGGGATGAAGTACAGCAGAATCAGCTAATCTCATACACACAGTTGATTGCAAATTGAGAAGCAGAATGCATTAGCCAACCACTGATTTTTTCCAGACTGCAGTAAGACCCTGCCGAAAAGGTGTATCTCCAGAAAAAGACAACCACAAAGCATACTCCATTTTGCCTTAACATTTATAGCAATTTGTATATATTTAACACTGTTACATATTTAATACTGTTAAATTTAGATTTAAAAGTATAAACGCTGAGGTATCGCCACTATTGTCTCTTTGTCTACATGCTTGCTCTTGGATCCTAAAGCACTTATGGAAGAATTCAAGACCTAAAAGGTTATAAATAAAAATAAAAATCTTTACAGTGAAACATTCATTTCTGTTAAAAGGTAAAATACAAAAATGAAAACAACAACAAAATCGCCAAACTGCCTCAATTGAAAACCACTTTAAAAAAAACCAAAACAATTGTTAAGTGATCAAACATCACCTTACTTTTCATAAATAGGTTATTAAGATAATGTTTAGGACAAGTTTATTACTCTTGAAGATATTTAAGGTGCTTGTTTTATAGAAAAAGAAAAGACTGCACATAAATCTACTTACCTGCTACAGTTTGCATCCAAAACGACATTTTCAATTCTCTGAATCACTTCCTCCATATCATTTTTTCCTTTTTCTTTCCACGCATCTTCCAAAACTGAGCCTGTCAACTAAAGACAAGAGATTAGGGTTTTTTTTTTTTAAAGAAAATTACAAAACCTCAATAAACTGCCAACAGAAGAGATTCTGTAACGATCTATAACATTTAGGTGAATTGCTTGACTACCTGAGGGCTGAAGCTCCCAGCTGCATATATCTTTTTGCTAAATAGGTTCACAGATGTTGTGACTACAGGCAGTAACCTATGTCCAATGTTTATGTTACCTAGACCTTCACTGCTGCTTTTCTCCTTTGTCTTGAAATATGATTTTGAAACGACTCTTCAGTATTTGTCAGATCTTATTTAAATATATGCTATGAAAAAAAGAAAACTTATTTTTGCAGATGATGCCACCAGGACAGGCTGGATTGATGGGCTGATGCCAATCACATGGGCTTCAACAAGGCCAAGTGCCAGGTCCTGCACTTGGGCCACAACCACCCCATGCAACACTACAGGCTTGGGGCAGAGTGGTTGGAAAGCTGCTCAGCAGAAAGGGACCTGGGTGTGTTGATTGACAGTCAGCTGAACATGAGCCAGCAGTGTGCCCACATGGCCAAGAAGACCAATGGTATCTTGGTCTGCATCAGTAATAATGTAGCCAGCAGGACCAGGGACATGATACAGGGACCACTGTACTTGGTGCTGGTGAGGCTATGCCTTGAGTACTGTGTTCAGTTTTGTGCACTGCAGTGTAAGACAGACACTGAGGTGCTGGAACAGGTCCAGAGGAGGTCAACAAAGCTGGTGAAAGCTCTTGAGAATAAGTCTTATGAGGAGTGGCTGAGGGACTTGGGGTTGTTTAGCCTGGAGAAAAGGAGGCTGAGGGGAGATCTTATTGTCTCTACAACGACGTGAAAGGAGGTTGTAGGGAGGTAGATGCTGGTCTCTTCTCACAAGTCACAACCAATAGGATGAGAGGAAATGGCACCAAGTTACGCTAGGGGAGGTTTGGTTAGACATTAGGAAAAAAATTCTGCACTGAAAGGGTTATCAAAGACTAGAACAGGCTGCCCAGGGAGGTGGTTGAATCGCCATCCCTGGATGTATTTAAAAGCTGTTTAGATACGGTGTTCAGGGACATGGTTTAGAACAGGGCCTGGTAGAGCTAGACAACAGTTGGACTTGATCTTAAAGGTCTTTGCAACTATAGAGATTCTGTGATTCTCTGGAGAACGATTATGAAAACCAGAAGCACTGGAAAGCTTCCTGATTTGTTGTGCCACCTTTCTGAAAGGTCCTTCAGTGGGCCTTGCTTTAGGGAAACACTGCCAACGTTAGGCTTGACCACAGGTGTACTCATTGAAAGCAATGAGTACTTGCTATGATGCAACCTGCTGAAACATCCAAACTTAAAATGAAGAGTTTAAATTGGAAGATGTAAAAACCTCTCTTCCCTACATACCATATCAAAAGAAGCTGCCAGAATAGGAATTTAAGATAGAAAAACCTGAAAACAGTTGAGTGGAAGAATAAGGAGAAACAAACCAACCAACCACAAAAAAAAATATAGAAACAAAACCCCAGAAAAATACTGTTTCAATTTTAACCTTCATTCCTAAAATAAACTGGTTTTGCCACTACAATCATGACTAGTGAAAATTTTCTCCTTGCACAGAAACGAACATTTTTTTTAAAGAAAAAGTAAAACTTAATAGCAAAGAGGTTTGTTTTCACCATGAAAAATAAATATGTATATCTACAGTAGTAATGATGCAGACAATACAGTATTAAGTAACTGATATTGAGAACCTTCTGCTGCAAAAACTGGTAGACCCTAATTATTGAGTGCCCTTCAGAACAGAGAACACATGGAAAACCCCACAATTCACTCAACTCAGTTACAGTTTTCTCCCATACGAGAAGCAGCAAAAGGAGGCCTGAAGGGACTGCTTGTTCCTTTGCACCTTGGCTTCAGTTTTGTTGCTTTTGTATGTACACAAAGGGCCTCGCATCTTACTTTTGGAGCAGTGCGTTACTTTTTTGTGGCTCCAATTCATTATGGTACTAAGGAAAAAACCCAAAGTTCAGCTTGCTCTGCTAATGATGTAAAGCATAAAAACCTGTAAATACTTCCAGATTTGCAATTTCCGCCACTGCTCCCAAAAGTAGTAAGGTTAAGAAACTTGATTTTTTTCTTTTAGAGCTACTGTCTCACCTTCAGCAATTTCACTGCACATATCAAATTACTGTCCACAGCATTAGAGAAGAGTGCATTCAGTAATTCCCGAAGGCCTTCTTGAAGAACTTCTGCTCGTGTTACCTGTCCCTTTGTTCCTTTAATCTGCAAGATGTATATAAAAAAATTTAAAAGACTTAAGCTTTAGAAATTAATTTATTCACATTTTCTCTTGAATGCTGTATTATTTGGTCTGTGATCAACATAGTTGAGCTCTTACATTGGAAGAACACACCAAATTCTGTAACTATTTTAGAACGCAGACTTTGAGTAATATCCTTACAATTCTGACATGCACATAACAATGCATATCTAGCATTTTTTTTCTTTAGGAATAAATTGCTAAGAAAAGCTACCAAATGCCTGGCAAATGGTCCACTAAATCCCAAATTCCCATAACCCTACACTCTTTCCAATGCTCCATTATGTATTCTCTACAGCTGCACTGGCTTACTTCTAGAAGGCACTCTACGTATTAAAAAAAAACATTAGAAAATGGTTTAAAGATAAATGGTATACTCCACAGAATCAGACAACTTCTTCTCCCACAAACCCATTGCAAATCTTTCTTTTTGCTTCTAGCATGTGAAAAGCAAATTTCAAAGCCCACTTATGAACAGAAATTGAAAGAGTCAGAGAACAGTGTCTGCTTAACTCAAACTATTGAAATAATCCAGTCAAAAATATATTATTTTAAGTACACTACAGCAGTTAGTGAATTTACTGAACTCCCAGGTATAAGAGTCAAAGAAGCTTTAAGGGTACATGCGCTTTTTTTGTGCGTATCACAGATACAAGATTTCATGCTTCATGCATAAGACAAGGTTGCTTCAGTAGAAATCTCTTTAAAGGTCTGCGTTGTTACTTGCTCATTTTGAGGGTTTCCACATCTTCCTCAAGGATTTGATAATAGCTCCTATTAGTGGCTGAATACTGAATTACATGGGTTATTGATTCTGATCTGCTTCTGCTAACACTTGATGTTGTGGTAACATTTCCTGTGTTGGCTAAGTGTAGACTTGTGGGCGATTTGCCAGTTGAAAGAAAACATCAAAAGCTTCATTCAAAAGGTGGCTTATAGTTGGTTCTTTTTATGAAATCTTACACTTTCTAAAAACACCTTCATACACTTCTAATGATCTTGTCCTTTTTTGTGTATCTGTTTCTTGGACACACATTACAATGAAACTGTTCTAAAGTTCTTCTACTTTATTGTCCTCTCCCCCTAGAGGAACAACTCAAACTATATTCCATTTCATTGTTGACCTGAACACAACAGAAAATTAATGAAGAACCACCTGGCATGCAACTTCTTACCTCTAGGTTAAGGTAAAGTTCAGCTAAGAACAGTACAAAGGCATGAAATTGTTTCCGAGTAGTCTCATCTCCTTTGGTAGCTACAGCTCTGTTTTCATACTCAGTTCGACATCTGTAAACATTAAAACAAAATCATATCATCTGCAGACATCCCAGCATACATAACAAACTAGTTACTTAACAGAACGTTACGAACTGGATTAAAACTGTTCAATGCTGAATGTTGGAAAGTTTGATTTGTGAAGGAAATGAGAGAACATCACAGAGACACTGTGGATTTGTGTCCCTTTAGATGAATACATATGATTACATTATTATGTTTTCAAGCACTGAGATAGCAAAATGAAATATAGCAAATTACAACATGTAAAATTAAAAGACAGTTACACAGTTTATATATTAGAATGTGTGTCCAGGAAGTTTGGTACTAGCAGCCAAATATCCACAAAAATAAAGCATATATACTCTGAAAGACATTCCCCCCCTTTCAGGGTACATCCAACATTGTCTTAGATACATAATTTATCGAGTATGTGTGAAGGTATCTCAGCATTTTAAGTGACATTAATGCATAATTCATGACACCAAGCTGAGTGGTGCTGTTCATATTCTAGACGGAAGGCATGCCATACAGAGGGCCCGTGACTGGCTTGAGAGGCAGGCCCGTGACAACCTCATGAAGTTCAACAAAGCCAAATGCAAGGTCCTGCACCTGGATTGGGGCAATCCCAAGCACAAATACAGGCTGGGTGATGACTGAATTGAAAGCAGCCCTGCAGAGGGCATGGGGGTGCTGGCTGATGAATAGCTCAACACACCAATGTGAAAGTACAGCCCAGAAAACCAACTGTATCCTGGGCTGCATCGAAAGAAGTGCGTCCAGCAGGCCGGGTGAGGTGATTCTCCCCTCCTCCACTCTTGTGATATCCACCTGGAGTACTGGGTCCAGCTCTGGGGACCCCAGCATAAGAAGGACACAGACCTGCTCAAGGAGGAGGGCCACAAAGATGATCAAAGGGCTGCAACACCTCCCCTGTTGGGACAGGCTGAAAGAGTTAGGGTTGTTCAGCCTGAAGAAGGCTCTGGAGAGACCACATAGCAGCCTTCCAGTACTTAAAGGAGGCCTACAGGAAAGATGGGGAGGGACTCTTTATCAGGGAGTGTAGTGATAGGACAAGGAGTAACAATTTTAAACTGAAAGAGGGTAGATTTAGATTTGATATAAGGAAAAATTACTGTGAGGATGGCTAGACAGTGGAACAGGTTTCTCAGAGAAGCTGTGGATGCCCACTCCCTGGAAGTGTTCAAGACCAGGTTGGATGGGGCTTTGAGCAACCTGGTCTAGTGGGATGTGTCCCTGCCCATGGCAGGGGGGTTGAAGCTAGACGATCTTTAAGGTCTCTTCCAACCCAAACCATTCTATGATTCTATAATTTAGGTATAGAGGATTAAGATAACATGGCCATTAGATAATTTTTCTAGTCTTCAACAACTGTGCCGTAAACATAAGGAGCAGTTCAAAAACAGAATTAAAAAAAATATTTGTAATAAAAGGAAAGCCAGACAACTTCTAATATATTCTCAATTGTTATGTAATGGATTAAGAAACGTTGGAGAAACTGAAAAATCTAAGGAACAGAAATGCAAAATTTAAGGTAGAAACTTCTGCTGAGAAACAGAAGGCGGCTCTCTGTAGTCATATTGTTAGGTTGTATGTGCTCCCCTTGCCTGCCCCGCCAATTCCATCCATATTAGCAATAAAAACATAAGCAACTTTGAGTTCAAGGCTTCAGGGTGCTACAATGAATGTTATCTATTGAGCTGGCTTTAAAAATGAGGAATTAGATAATCCAACATTAACATGTTCACGTGACAAACTGTTAAAAAAGCAGAAGACAGAAGCGATACTTTTGAGGGTCTGCTCTGGGACAAGGGAAAAGAGAAATTTTTTCAGTTTCCCCCACAAGATACCACTCCTGATAAAAGATCATTAGAATGCACTGCTGTTAAAAGTTTGGCATGCTCTTGCTCCTAAACATAGATGGACTAAGTGAAACTTTTAAAGGAAGCAACTTTGAAGTTTAGAAAGATGGAGGTCCTTTAAAGGAAAAATAGCTAATTTCTAAAAAATTCTGAAGAGTCCTACTTCTTCAAATGTCATGCAGTAAGATTTAAAAGGAAATATATCCATTCAAAAAATGTTTCACTTTTACCAACTATGAAGTATACTAATTATTTAAGTTTAAGTCCACAGAACTCGGTAGTAACAGATAACTGAAGAAATTTATCCTTCTGGATTTTATGCATCTACTTCATAGATATAAAGTAGTTATCTGATCAATGAATCAACCTCACACAGTAGCTCCAGCCAGAAAAGTAGTGAAAGAAAAAAAACCCCAAACCACAATGAATTAAGTCCTGGCAAGAGTCAAAAGACAGGGACAGTACATATATATATATGCATTAAGTATACTTTTAACATTGAGTAGCTTTCAAATTTACCCTGTAATTCGGGATCAGTCTAAGATTCTCAGTTCAAAGAGCCTACAAAACTCCCAATGAAGTCCTATTTTCATATTTAAAAATATTAAAATGTATGTGTTTGATATACAGTATGTATCTGCGCTTTAATAATCCTCAATCTAAACTTTAATTTTAAATGTATATCTCTTTGCACATGATATTAAGAGTTACATACAAAATAGGAAGTCGTGTAACCTGAGCAAGTAACAGGCTTAAAATGACACGCTGATACTGACCTTTGAAGTAACAACTGTCTGAAGTTCCCACTTCGTGGACTAATGGTTAGATGGTGAGATAGATAGTTACACAACCGTGCTCCAATGTAGGAAAAATTTGGGACAGATGTGGCCTTTCAAAATAAATTGGGAAAATAAATTATTCATAACACTTACGGTTAGGGTATCATGAAATAGCCTTTAAAGTTTCTTTTTTTTAAATGGTGTTTAACAACGGTTGATTAGACAACTGAAGAGCAGAAGATTAATAATTACTATTTGTCATGTTAATTCTTCTATCTCATCACTTTGCTATATGCATTTCAGCACTTAAAATTTCACTATATTGTGATTTTTGGTCTTTAAGAAAACAACCACCATTATGCCATGTGTCCTCAACTACTTCTCCATTGTGACCTACAACCAAAGCACATCTAAAAGTCACCTATGAACTGCTTATACAAAAAATCTGAACAACGCTGGACATTTTCACTTTTCAAGAACACTTTTCAAGAACAAGTACTCTCTCAAGGCGCAATGGGTACATTATAACAAACTTTTAAATCAGTATAAGAGCCATTTATCCCAGAATCTATTTTTGGCCATAGTGAATGCCCAGGTAAAAAGTACAAATCATGGCCAG
>VZZY01008387.1:2009-12771 GCA_013400335.1 Eurystomus gularis
GGAAGCAAAGGAAAACAAAGATTTATTCTCTACTTCCCATCAGTAGGTGATGTCTGGTCCCTCCCTGGGAAGCAGGGCTCCGAGACGAGTAGCGGTTGCTCCAGAGGATTGCAGAATGGTCCTCCCCCCTCCTCCTCCTTCTCCCTAGCTTTATAGTTGAGCCAATGTCATATGGTATGGAATATCCCTTTGGTCAGTTTGGGTCAGCTGTCCTGGTTGTGTCCTATCCCAAGACCTTGCCCACCCCATCCCACTGTGGGGGGGAATGTTGGGAAGAGCCTCGGTGCTGTGCGAGTACTGCTCAGCAGTAGTCACAACACGGGTGTGTTATTAACACCCTTCTAGCTCCCAGCACAAAACACTGCACCATGAGGGCTGCTATGGAGAAAATAATCTCAGCCAGACCCAAAACAAACACACACAGTGAACAACACACATCTCCTAGGAGGAGTGCCTTCAACTACAGAGCTAGAAAGAAGGAGGAAACTCATTGGCTCCCATCCACCTACAGGTAAATTAGTAAGAACAGTGGGGACTTAAAAATGGCAGAAAATAAACACCCAAGGTTCAGAGACCATTTCTTTTGAGATAGATTCCAAAATGGAAGAATTCAACAACAAACTATAGTTTCCCTTTCACACCTTTACTTGGCACCTTGTTGATTCTGTAATGTTGCAGAGTATTTTCAGGACTAGCAAAACCAGACATAGAGGAGGGATTATTCTAGCAAATCTTTGCCATGTCAGAAGCATATTGGCACAGATGTCTCCATCTCAGCTTATACCTAGCTTGTGCTTGACTACCCTTATGTAGAAAGTGTACGTGTGATCTTCCTCTTCCTTTACACTTTGCCTTTAATCTACCTGGAACTTCTACGGATAAGGGTAGGAATTTTAGCAAACAGTGTATGCACTGATGCTGGTAGAAGCCCTTGAGGAAGAAATGCCCTGCCAAAATCGAAACAGAAGACTTGCCAGGCAGAGTGCTTTGGAACAGGAAAGCAAATCCTGGCAATGTATGAAAAGGAAGATGAGAAATAGCACTGTAACTTTGAAGTCTCACATGCAGGCTTGTGAATTACTTCGCAAGAGCAGCCGCTTTCCTCTCAACAGTGATTCTTGTCTATGCAGGACTTGTAGTATCACCTTTTGCAACGCTATGTCATACTCCACCTCTTTTCTTCTAGCAGTACATGGCTGCATCCAGCTCTACATGTAGCTTGGACCAAGATATAAACATGTCTCCTACCAATCCTACACACTGTAAAATAGATTACAAATGCAGAAACTATTGGTAACACCAGGAGCTACCACTATATTTATGATGATTTTTTGACAACTGTGTTCATCAAATGGGTAACTAAAATGATTTGCTATTTAAATAAATCTCTTATTTCTTTGTCTTGTTTCATCTCTCCTCTAAATATCCAGTCAATTTCTAACACTTTTTTTGCCAGTGAGTAGCTTGCTTTAACAAAAAAAAACAGAAAAAAACCCCAAACCACAACCTGTAGTTCTCTGCTTCCCTCAGAGCGCTGCTCCTGCCAAAAGAGCTGCGAATAAAAGCCAGCTTTCACTACCTTCTCAAGCATCTTCCGTGCTTTCTGACTCCACCAGATCTGTTTCACAGATGCCTTCCTGGGTAAGACACCCATATCATCTCATCTCCCCTACACAGTCCTGCCAGGGTTTGATACCATCACTTATGCAATGTTCCACTCTCCTACCTAGTTAATTAGAAGTCAGGAATTTGTCTCAAACTGAAACAATCATCTTATAAGAGATTCTATAAGACCAAATGCTGAGCCAGCTGGGTATATTTTCTAATTAAGTAATCCAGTTGTGCTTTCTCGCTGTAAACTGGGTCCAATACTGTATATTACAGAATTACATCTTTTACAATGTACCACACAAGTAGAATGTGACCCTATGGTTTCCAACTCCTTATATACCGCACACAACAAAGACTGTACATATGGTAAAAAAAGCTCATCTTCCCAGGACAGTTCTGCTGCCTTCAGCAGGGTTACTCCAGGCATGGGTTTATACTCTATAAAAACAGCAAAGTGCACTCCTGGATCAAGCATCTCTCTAAATGCTCTGACAGAGAGATGCCTTGTTGTGACAGACCAGATTTGGATCAGTGCCTGCAGGGAACACATTAGCCACTTTCCTTCCAAAAGTAAGTAAACAGACATACTTCACACGTGGCCTGCAAAGGAAGGTCCTTTGCAGTCTTGTTTGTACTGACAGCTGCTATTTACATACCTTTTGAGAGTGGCAATGAGTCTGACACTGTCTCACTCTCCATGTAAGTCAATAGGGTTGCAAGAGTTATAAATCAGGAAATAATATTTCTTGCAAATAATCCCAGAGTATTTAAAATAATCCTAAATAAGACAGCATGATTATTTCTCAAAATAGCAGTAGAAAGAATGGATTGCCTGGAAAGCTGGATTTCGGTTCATCCAGATGTGTGCAATGGAATCATTTTTGTTTTCTTACAGCTATTAAAAAGTTATCCATCTTAGCTTTCACCATGGAAAATTACCAAACTCAAGGGCTAGTCATGAATGGCACTAGAATCAATTTAATAGAGACAAAAATATGTCTGAGACAAAACTGATTTAGAGACAGGAATGATTTATAATGCTCCTTCCCCGGTATCAGCTGTTCTTTCCACTGCAGTCACTTTAATCTCAAATATCCATAATGTGGCATGCAGCTAAAAGAAGTCTCTCTATGGCTTGTTTGAAAAGACAGGAAAAAAAAAACTCTCAAGTATTAGGCTACAAACATATGAATAGCTCTCCAAGTATGAAATAAGTACTTACTTATTTTCTTCTACCAGGCATGACCAAGATCACTGGAGCCTTTTCACCAAGCAAGTAGAAAAAATGGCACTGTTTTCTGTATACTGAGACAGCACAATGCTCAAACAATTTCTATGTCCCTTCTAGCAGACAGCATTTTCCATAAAGCCAAAAAATAAAAGATGGAAAAACAGTACTTGGATTTTTTTCCCACTAGAGTCACATATTTTACCAAATGTTCCTCTGTGAAAGCACAGCACAAGTAAACTAAGACTATGGAGAAAATGTGTTCACTTGTCACACTCTCCACCACCTTCAGCTTCACCAACCCATTCTAGATTTCCAGCCTTGGTTCATTCTTCTCAACTTATGAAAGTTTAATTCTCTATTCACTAGTTCTGCAATAGATTCTAAAATACTACTGCAAAACAGCATGTTTGGATTGTCACAGTAAATTACTCCTATGGGAGTGTTTACGAGTGAAAACTGAAAGAACATTTTAAGATATTTTTTTCCCCTCGTTCTTCTTTGATGCAAATGTTATGCTGCTTGAAAGCAATGCCAGACTTAGCACTGGATAGAGTCCTCCACTGAGTAGAAACCAAATCACGGGAGAGGTTAACAAAAAAATTCAGTCCCTTGATAAATTAAATCCTTGGCCTCTCTTCTCTAACAGCCAGCAAGGTTCTCAGCTAAAGCCAAACATAGTAGCGGCATTCCTTTGTGATACAAATTCATCTTCACAATTATATGGATCAAGACTGTCTAAAAGATTTTCACTTAGCTACAAAATGAACATTTTGAAAGAAAAGAAGGCAAACTGATGAAAAAGGTCAATAGAGGAAAGAATTACAGTACAGTCCCTGAAAGCAAAAGCATGGTCTGTGGGGAAAATGAGAGTTTATCAGCTTCTCCATTTACTTGGAAAGCACCTGGACAGTGTGAAGTGGGTTAGCAGTTTACTAGCACTGTTTGTAACTACATCTGGAACTTGCAATGTTTGAGCAGTCATACTATTGTCTGAAAAGGGTAAAAGAAATGGGTTGTGCGGGCAAAATGTTATGTTGTACAAGTGTGTAGTACTTGCACTGAAGTGACCACGTCCCTCCTCTTTTAATTACACATGAGAAGTGGACTTCTGCACTGAGATCTGTCCACATTATCCCAGGAATTGCTCCTCCTTTGGGAAATGTGCTTTTGACATACCTTGTACTAAGATCCTTGCTTTGCAATGTCTCCACTGACCAACTGAGCCTCAGGCTCACTCTTCTGAATATTGACAATGCTCATGCTGGCATATGGAAACCTCAGATGGGATTAACAATGACAGAGCAGTCAAGATCCACTAGTGTCTGATAATCTTCCTTTACTGGAAAAAGGGGATTTCTACTGATAAGATCATTGCTTTCTTTGACAGATTGTGTAAAGGAGCCAGTGGAGGGCGGGGAGTATGCAAACTAGGCTGTTCCCAGTTGAAATACGTGAACAAAAGAATGACAGACACCATCATAAATGTTGATCATGTGAGTAAAAAGGCCAAACCACTACCACATGCCTGATGAAAATGCAGGAAAGATGTTGTCCAAACCAGAACTCCCAGGAGAGATGAGATCACACTAAGCGGGGGAGGAGGGTACGTACAGGATGTTGTTTTGCAACTGTCTAGTGTTTTCCAGAGTAAAAGTGATTGTGGCTTGGCTGAGCCCAAGTTCCTCTCCTGCCCACTACTTTATTCCTGAAGACTAGAAACAAGAGCTCCACCACCAGGTAGGCTCCCTGAAAACTCATCTGAGGTGCTGGGAACACCTATTGTCAGCAGTCTCTGGAAGACCCAACACCTCTGTGCAGATAGGGCTAACTGTCCAAGAGTTGTAGTACTTCCTCATAGTCCTAAAACACAGAACCAGACTGCGCAGCACTCAAACCCCAGAAGTTCAATCAAACTGGTCAACAAAGGTCCACTCTCACAGAAAGGAAAGGGGTTTGCTGTATCATTCTGCTACCAAGCCAGGTCTTCATTCAAAAGAAAGCTCCTCTTTCTCACTGAACCTACAGACTTTAAAATTATGTCATTCTAAGAGTCAGGAGCATTTTTACATAGTATTTCAAGTGGTCCATGGCTTCTCAGATTCTTTATTTGTGCTGAATTCCTTTTGCAGGGACACTGTTTTAGAAGAGATTTTACCAATTTCTAACTTTTCTGGAAGTAAATTAATCCAGGCTGCTCCTACAGGCCCTTCTCCTTCCTTTACCAACTTCTCATCTCTCATATGCTATCCACTCCCTTGGAAATTCTATTACCTTAATCTCACAGTATTAGTTCAATTTGCCAGCAGTATTTGTCTTATCTTTTACACTTTTGATTTCACTATGTAATCATTCAATTTCTCCTCCACACTTAAAGTTTGATGCTGTATCTGCTCCTTGCTCACAGAGCCTTCCTGTTTGCTAGTTTTTGCAGAGTCAGCTTCCCTGAAGGACTCAGCCTCTCTTTCCACTACTATTAATGACAAGCTCTGGTATTCTGCTCAGATTATGAGGGACAGCATGCACTGGTGGTTATGCCAGTCCTCCAGATACCAAGTATTCCTTTATTCTGTATCGTCTACTTATCCCTTCTAACATTTTATTCCATCTTGTCAACTTTTATTTCATGCTACTAAACTTTCCTCTGCCACAATGTAATACTCCTGTTTCTCTTATTTTTCGTCTCACTGATGGCTTAGTCTAAGTTCTAAAAATGAAGTACTCTTGTACTCTCTTATTAATGGTTCCACTTGGCAGTATTAGACATACCTCTCACTTTTGTTCAAAAACTATATCAGAAATGTGAGGCAATGACCACTTCAGACAAATTGCACATCACCTGTTTTGTAAGCAAACCCATTACCTTATCTTGTAGGAAATAAATACTCCCCTCAAACCTCTCTACTACCTTATTTTCTAAGTTGTTACTACACATTCTCTGATAACATAATGCATTAAGACCGCTGTAGGCCCTGTAATTAAGACTTTGAAGTCTGCAAACTTAGAGACATCTACATGGCAGGATTTAGGATTTCTGTCTTTCTGTTTCCTAGCCTAGTCTCCTACAAAGCAAGTATATACTACTAAAAGATATTTTCATTTTGAATGCTATTTCCTGCACTCTCTGTTTCTGGATTCCATCCATCTCTGTTGCTTTTCTTCTGTAAAGTGCTCATCCGTCTGTTCCTGAGTATCAGGTTTTTTCCTTCTTTGCTATTGATGCAATTTTTGTATTACAACAAGGGAGGAAGGTGTTGCATTATTTTAGTTTACATACTGAGCTGCACCAATAAAGTATCTATCTGAACAAGTAATTTGGGGCAGAAAGTGTCTTACCATTTTTTATAACTTACTATGTTAATTTATGATTATTATGCAAATTAGGCCAAATGACCAAACACTTTCTGTGATAACAGCTCAATTAATTGCTTGGGATATTCAGAGTTCTGAGAAAGCTGTTCTGTTTTCTCATAACCCATTCAAAACAGTCATCACATGCTCCCAACAATGATTAAAAGGATCTTCAAGGTCCATTATGATGATCTATTCCCTAGGTTGCCTGGAAGGTCTCTGAGAGGTGCTGTACATAATGTACACCAATCTCACTGCAGTCCCTGTATCTATTGACCTAGGGACCAGATAGAGACAAAGGACAAGAAAAAACTGTGCAGTATCCTGTGCTAAGCTCTCATCATACAACATTGGTTGGAAACTAAAGGCCACTTGGCTGAGGTGTCATGTTCACTGTGGGGGCAGGAGCATCAAGCAACACAAGTGGTTGTTATCCTGCTGACTTCCTAAGAGCACAAAGAAATGGACTAAATATTTTCTAGCAAGATAGGTCTGAAGGCAGATCATCAAGACATATAGAGTGCATGCAAGGACAATCTGCATTGAAGAACAGAGTACCTTACACATCATTAAGAACATACTATGCATGTAATCACCTAAACAGGTGGATGAAACAGCACAAAGGGTTCACAGAAATATTGACTAATCCATATGCATTTTTTTTCTGGCTGAATTCTTTGCAACAAGAATTCAAAGCATACCATTGTCCAACAGAAAATACATATAAAATCATCACAACATATCTACTGCTTTGACCTAGTCAGCTGAAGTCAATTTTATAGTGCTATAATAATCCTTTAGATTTATAACTGAATATATTTGCCAGGGAGTACTTTCAGGGACAGTTAAAACAGAAAGCAAAGAACAAATATTTGATGAGCATTTATGGGCACAACAACATGTAAAAAAGAGCAGGCAGCAAATCTCAGAGTCATGTGGTATTACACTAAGATGAAAGTTTTCCAGACATCCAAATCAAAGAAGAATGCAGGTCCCTTGGGCAGTTAACAGATACGTCCAAACTGGAGGAAGGGTTGGGAAGGAGCAATGTGTTTTCAGTAACAGGAGTCAGCTTCCAAATCCATTATCAGCTGTGAGTGTATTTTCAGATTTTCAGTTCCCACTGAGGTCACAGGAGAGAGCAGAGCTGCTATTCGGAGCCTTTTACACTCTGGCAGTCGAGGGAGAGTGAGAGAAGAGGAGCATAGAGGGAGAGAGGGGAGCTTAGGGCATAAAGTGAATTCCTACCTTTGTCTTAGTTTTAACTATCCACATGCACAAAAAAACCCTTTATTGTTATTCTCTGAATGCCTCTTAATGCCTAATCACGATAGAATCCCATTTTTTTCCAGCGTAGGGGAGACAGTGTATTGGCTCTGAGTAGCAAACGGCAGGGAGCAGCCAGACATACTATGATGGAAGGTGACTCAAAATAGGCCACCAAACAGGAGTGGCACTGCTGGGTAGAAATCCCAGCATCTCAGCTCAGTGCCCATTTCTACATCATGACATATGCCTGAACTGATGTAGTCAAGCTTTTGACAAAAGAAAGAGCATTTGATAATGAGAATATGCAGCTACAGAGCTATATAATTTTCTTGCAACCCATGCTGTATGTAATCATTAATGGAAAGATTGATTTATGTCTATAAAACTGGCAAAAACATCTTGCCTATGAATGCAACACTAACATTTTTATTTTATCTTTTGTAAGAGAAAAACATATACTAAGAATTAAACTCAGAAATCTTAAAGAGAGATGATTTTCCAATGAGGCATGAAATGACTTGATTTTGAAGAATAAACAAAGATTCCAAACATTTTTTTATGATGGACTTGTTAATGTTCTGTACCAGCTGTGGTTAATAGCTACAGAGACACAGTTTATTACCCTGCTAGCTGCACAGAAAATCTCAAAAGGCTCAAAGAGAACTACTCAAAAGCACTGCTTTACATTCACACAGCTCATAGGCTACTGTTACTTTTTTTCCAGCTGCCCAGAGCTATAGTGATGCTCACCAGTAAGAGGTACAGCATCATAGCAACCCTCGTTTTCACCATCAGTTTGCACTTGCTGAAGACTTGCTTCATCCTACTTTGGAAGAATTCCCCAGTAAGAAGTGAAGCCAGTTGTTCTTCTGCTTATAAGTCACATCATGACATAAGGCAGAAGAGGGAGACATAATTGATAGCATATTATTTCCACAGATGTGACCAGCAAAGTGAGCAAAGACAGAAGCCTGCAGTTCTCAGTGACATTGTATCTTCACTAATCTACATTTACCTTCCACGGACATTGACAGGTTTTCAGCTAAAAGACTGGTATTCTTTCATACTGCATGGTCTCTTTAAGTTATATGAGCTGCTGTATATTTCTAATGCTTTGCTTGATAACAAGAGAGTTTACGAACAAAAACTCTTTTCGGTCTTTACAACATACTGTGCAATTCTTTCTTTCATCTCTGGATATCTCTAAAGAAATTGAATGAGCTGGGCAAAGAAAATCAGCAGAGCATAATATGGCCATTAGCGTATCAACTGTAGTGTGTGCGTTTATGAACCTGTCACTCAGAGATTAGACCAGACATGCTTCTCTCATCAAAGGCTTCAAAGTCAAGCCTGAATACTCAACTGACTTTCCCAAGATGGGATTCTCCTACTCTCAAAACAAACATGTCATTTCTGTCTGGGCTGGAGAACCCTCTCATATAATACCACATCAAGTATAATTAGTTGCATTATTGAATCCAACTGCTCCAGCATCAAATTCTCTGGTAAGTTCCAGTGTGGCTGACTTGCTGCCTTGTAATCTGCTGACAGAAAACATTAAAGCATCTTTTCTGTATGCATTAGGACTGCTCTGAGTTCATTTACAGTTCCAGTGAACTGTGATCTAGTGCAGCCAAAGAGCTTAGAGCATTTACTGGAGAGCTGTATTTCTAGGTCAGGCACTGGGTTACTACACTTTTGGCAAGTTGCTTAACATTTCAGATAATCTTTCTTCTAAACTTAATATCACTATATTTACTATACTTCCTTCACAAGGATTTTGTAAAGCTCAATTAATATTTCTAATTCTTCTGGTTTAGATAACAGGCCCTGTTGAAATGTGAAGTATTATCACACCTATTAAAGCTGCTTCACAAATCACCATTATGGCTATATCTAACCAGTAGTGCTGGAATGATGTTTAGGCACTTTTGTTATCATGTCATTAGAAGCCAGACTGCTTGCACAACAAATAAAACTACCAGTGTGATGAACCTTCCTGCTCACAGTTCATATTTTTTAAAGTGGCAATTTTTCTTTCTTTCAGTTCACAGCTTATTTAGAGCCTTTCATCAGTTAGAACAGAAATTCGGTTTTTACTAGTAAAGTTGAAAATATGTTCTTCTCCAGATTAGTGGAAGGTCACCCTGTTTTGATTATACTTTTTACTTTTTCTTTTGAACTCCTGCACAAAGTCTAAGGGTTAAGTCATTGGAGGTGTGACATGTAGGAAAAATGTTATGGTCTTTAGCTGTTAATGAGACAATGCACAATGTTAGCAGTGATATAGTAGTTAATATTACAATGACAACATTTACAAGGTTAGTTGTATCCCCTTTACTGAAGTTGTTTCCTATTTGAAAGATAGAGACTAATAGCTGAAAGCACTTGGGTCCAGCATTGCCCACATAATCAGGGACTGAAAGCAGAAACACAATGCAAATTATTAATCTTCAACCTATGAAAATTCCTACCAAAGTAATAAAAAATAAATAAACATTGATCTACAAACACAGACCTCAATGTTGATCCATTTCTGTGATAACTGATGGGAAAATTCCATTCTTACCTCTACTCTCTGCTGTTAGCTGAACTCAACATCTGTCACATACATTCACCTCACAATCACAGCTGACAATTAAAAAGATCTTTTCAGGCTGCAGGCAGGGAGTAGAACTACCTAGTGATGTTAGCTGATAGGATGCAGAAGATTCTGAGTTCCTGTTTTATTTACATAAGGGCTTGGTAAGATGTGAAGACTGGAAATAACTGCATTGCAAATTAAAAGCAATCTCTCCATAAGACTCACAACAGTGAGATTATCCAAACGCACATGAAGGGACATAATCCAGTGTGTCCCTCCAACGTGATGGATGCAGTCAGTAACCATCTTGCTTCTCTCTAGAAGTAGCAGAATGTTTCAAACCAGTTCATTATTTGCACTTTGAGAATATATTACAAAATCAACTTAAGGAGAAGGTGAGAAAAGTCTATTTGCAGCTGTAGGCATTTAATGGCCCTAAGAAAACCAAACAAAACTCTGTGGTTGTTCTCATCTGCTCTCTCATAACATTGTCAGCTCAAAGGATTTTCTAGTATATTTTATTTTTCTTAAATCCCAGTTCATGAATGTCCTGGTTCATCCAGGACAGGGTTAATTTGGTGCAGCCAGGCTAGTCTATACCATGCTGACATCATGCCCCGGGGCCAGTTCCTGTTCCGGAATAGGGGGGCATGACNGCGGCAGGAGGCAGCGGCAGCAACCCCGTGGCAGCCACGGGGCTCAGGTGCCATGGCTTTACT
>VZZY01008388.1:0-55610 GCA_013400335.1 Eurystomus gularis
AATAAAAGTGTCCCTAAAAATGCAGTTATCCAGGTTTACTTGTACAATACCCATTACTATTAAGGTTTTATGCCTTTTTTTGTTATAATTCAGCTCAAAACAAGTATTTCTGAAACTTTTTTTACCAATAATTAGAAAAATGACTTACAAAAATATTCATCTTACAAGTGAACATTTTTATACTGAGGTAAAATTTATATCTCCAGAGGTACCAACGCAAAATCATTTACAAGTCAAGCCTTACAAATAAAGTACAAGTGAGATTTTAAATTCCGACAAAAATTGTTTCTGTTCCTTTGCATCAGTGACCTGTCCACTTGTGTAACTGGAAAAGTTTGGGGATTTTTTTACAATTATTTACACTACATATTGTGTATTGTAAGATTTCTGTTATGGATACTGTCAGTTTTGTTGTAAAAATACATGAAAATACGCATTTTCATGAACCATGAACAGTTTTTGAAATAATATCCCACGAAGCTACAATTCTCCCGTTGTGTGGTTGTGTTAAGAATGTTCCTGGAGTTCTAATGCTCAGTTTTATCTCTTCAGCTGCTTTCCTACTAGACCACTTGCTACTCCAGAAGATCACACAGAAGAAGCTCATGTCACATGGTTGAGCACAGAGAGGTTGGAATTGCTGGAGCGAATACCCTTGGCCAGAGTCATCACTGGCAGCTTGAAAATCCCTCCTGAGAGCATCCAGACTGCACCAAGAGAGGAAGGTTCAGTGGGGAAGCCTCCACGCCCTGTGTCAATTGGCAGGTGGTAAGACGGGGAATGTTTCTCACCAATTTGTTACTTGTGCCTTTGAGGCAGATTTACAGAATCACAGAATGGTGGAGGTTGGAAGGGACCTCTGGAGATCACTTCATCTACCCCCTCTATGCCAGCAGGTCACCCAGAGCAGGGTGCCCAGGATTGTGGCCCTGTGCCTTTGGAATCTCTCCAGAGAAGGAGACTCCGTAACCTCTCTGGGCAGCCTGGGCCAGGCTCTGCCACCCTTGCACCAAGAAAGTTTCTCCTGTTCAGATGGAACCTCCTGGGTCCCAGTTGGTGCCCCGTTGCCCCTTGTCCTGTCTCTGGGCACCACTGACAAGAGTCTGGCCCCATCCTCTTGGCCTCTGCCCTTTCGCTGTTGATCAGCATTGATCAGATCCCCTCTGAGCCTTCTCCAGCTCAACAGCACCAGGGCTCTCAGCGTTTCCTGGGCACAGAGATGCTCCAGTGCCCTCAGCNTCACACCTTCCCTGTACTGGTGTAGGGGGTTATTCCTCGCCAGGGGTAGGACCTTCTGCTTGCCTTTGTTGAATGTCATGAGGTTCCTCTCTGCCCATCTGTCCAGCCTGTCCAGGTCTCGCTGGATGGCATCAGCTCTGGTGTGTCAGCCACTCCTCCCAGCTTTGTACCATCAGCACACTGGCTGAGGGTCCACCCTTTCCCTTCATCCAGGTCACTGATGGATTTGTTGAACAAGACTGGACCCAGTCCTGACCCTTGGGGTTCACCACGAGCTACAGGCCTCCATTTAGACTTTGCACCACTGATCAGAACCCTCTGAGCTCTGTCCTTCAGCCAGTTCTCAGTCCAGCTCACTGTCCACTCATCTAACCCACACTTCCTGAGGTTCCCTATGAAGATGTTATGGGAGACAAGTATCAAAAGCCTTGCTGAAGTCGAGGTCGACAGGATCCACTGCTCTCCCTTCATCTCCCCAGCTGATCACACCATCATAGGCAGCTATCAGATTGATTTCTCTGAGGTCTGTTGTTTAGTCCAGTTTACTCAAGCTCTTCAGGCTTCTGAGGTCTTCCCACTTCTCTGTTCCTCTCAGGAAGTTGTTTACTGTAGGCTTTTGAAAGTCAGAGACGGGAAGAATTGATCCTTCTGTGGGCTCACTTCAGGCTGTGCTTTTTCTGGGATTTTGGGGAGGTGAAAATGTGCTCTGGGTGTGGCAGGACATTGAAAACAAAGGGAGTTTTTTGTAGGAGAATCTGACATATCCGTCATCTATTGAAGGAATGCATACACATTCATTAGTGTAATAGGCAGGAATTAAAATCAGAAACAAAGAGATTATTAACCATGAAAATTAAACACATCTGTTCATATTCAATCATCAAAATGACAAATATTTCATCACTGAGAAACATAGATCCCAGTACAGGAAGATTCAATATAAAATCAACTCAATATAATGTTCTGTCAAACTTACATAATGCTCAGAGCAGGAATTTTATGTCAGGTTTCATGTCAGATGCCAAGCAGAAGTCCTAGTACTGTTTCACTTAGTGGATACCACAAAGGAACCACAGCTTCCAAGCTGTTTGTTCACCACATGAGAAATTGATGCGCTTCTCATGTGAAGGAGTCTATTCCACTGTCCTAACCTCTGGGATCAACAGCTCCTAAACTGATCCTTACAGCTTGGTAGAAACAGTACATCCCAACTTCTGTGAAGACCCAAACTCTTCACAGGAATGAAACACCAAAAAAATGGTCTTAGTTTTGCCATTCCTTGAGGACAGTACCCTTAGTGCTTATCCTTTGCAGAAAACAACAAATGAAGGCTTTTTTTATAGAAAAGCAGTGTTCATGCTTAATCCCAAAACTGTAATCAAAGCTACAAAAGGGAATCAGGTCCTCTCTAAAGCTTGTCCCCAGTCCTTCTTTTATCCAACCTTTTGTTCCAGCATGTCACAGCAATTTGTACTGAGAGTCCAAGAAACAACTTAGCATAATTCACAGAACAAGCTCTATTAGAGTTTACTGTTTCTCAGTCGTTAGCCAGTCAGTCCTTTGTCTTAGCTACTCCCTTTTCCCTTCAGTCTACTCCCTAGGGCTACTTATATCATATTTGTCATTGTTCTTCCTCCTTCCAAGATAGATTACCTTGCTCTCTCTTAAATTGACATATTTCCTGTCTCTGTTATCTAGCAGGAACCTGTATTTAGCAAGATTAATCCTTTGTTAAATACTAAAGAAACAATTATTAAACACTAGCAATGGATATTTCTGTTTCTTTTCACTGCAGCCTCTGGAGCTGAACTCCATCCATCTCCACTACTCAGGAGTTTTAGTGAATTTAATCTTTTCTTGTAAATAGAAAAGACCACCAGGCTGGAAGAAATGCATTAATTAAAAGATTGTAAAGGCTATTAAAATCCCAAGTAAACCAAATAGTTTGAGAAGTTCTTAATATAGTTTTAGCCCATGACCACATTAGGAAGACACCAACCTTGAGATACACACTTAATAAAAGTTTTTGGAGTCTGGAACTCTCTTGTGTTTCATTCCCTCATCTTTACATGCCAGCAATTTTAGAAAACTCTGTTATAGAAGGGGTAAGTCATATTCATTAAAATGAGTCTGAACACCACATTTATTTTTCTAATTTTAATTCTGAGGTGCTTTTCCTATTGCATCAAATGCTTTGCAAATGTTAAAGAGTGCAATAGAAATGAAAACTGTTTATTGTACTTAATTTAAAGCAGTCACTCCTTGATTCCTAACATCTGACCAGCTGTACCTCTCAAACCTGAGGGCATGAAAAATATCTCATCACTCAGGTGGGCAATAAATTCAAAGCTGGAGACCTTCTGCCATTGTCCTCCTGGGTGAACCTGGTCATTCAAAGTATGGGAATTCATCTGTCCACAGTAGACAGAATTTCACAGTTTTAAAATGATACCTCTGTCTCCATGAAGTAAGTATCTGAAAAAGTGCCTGTTTTTCTCCACTGAAGGTGTAGGGAGCTCACAGTCACTCACTTGGATATAGGCATCTATGCATTAGATGTCTCAAGCTTCAGTTCCAGGTAAGTGGTGAGAATTATCTTGACTTCCCTTCCTCAGGCAGTAGCTCTTTGGAAATAAGGAATTGCCTGGCATTGATTTGCCTGTCGATTAAAGACACTAAGAGAGGAGTATCATCCATGTTAAACAGCCTGGTCATTCTGTTAGCTGATGTGAGATAAGAAATCAGAAATTGTTATTAAAGGGTTAGATGTACCATTTTAAAGCACTTTTGTGACTGCAGCCACCTGAGAAGTTTGTTAGACAGTCGATGAGAACTTCAACCTCTAAAAGTTCACTATGACTTCAAGGAACAACAGTCCCTTGTTTGTTTTTCTCATCACTCTTCTTTCTATCTATCTATCTATCTATCTATCTATCTATCTATCTATCTATCTATCTCTGGTCACCCTTGCGCCCAGATACACTTTTCTACATGGGATCTCTTGTTCCTTAAAACAAAAAGCATCTACAAGCTGATTAGATTATGTTTACATGAATTTTCCAGTCCAGTAATGCATATCTAATTAACCTGGATAATTCAGATAAGTGTCCATACTACAATCCAAATTAAAACAAACCTAAAATGGTTTTGGAGAGTTATCTATCATTAGACAAATATGTAATTGAATGAAATAATCTAGGAAGCCACAACAAATACAAATCCCCACTGTTTCAGTATTATATTTCAGCCCTTTCTAGCCTCAGGCAACTCTGTAGTAGTGTGATATAGGCTGAAAAGAGCAGATCTGTATTCCTGTCTGTCAGCTCTTTTTAAAGAATGTTGATAACTCAGAAAAAGGCAATAGGCTGAAAGCACAGCACATGAACCCCTTTTGGGAATGGGTTTACCTATTCCTTTTTTTTTCTCCTTTAAAAGTAAATCCACCAGGCTCTTGCCAACAATGAGGAAGGTACTTTTTATGACTCATTATTTTAAAAGATCTATCCCTTTATAAATGAAACTATACAGTGATATGGAGGATGGGGTTCAAAAGGATCTTGTGGTGCCAGTTATCCCTGACACCTCTCAAAGCAGCCTCTCCCAAACCAGTCAAATGCTGGCTTGAAAGCAAATGTATAGGTGTTCCTACTGCTCTGCTTGAAGGAAATTCCAGAATTTCACTGCACTGTTTATTAGAAGTCTCCCTCATTTCTACCATGAGCATACGTATGACCAGTTATTTTTTATGCCAGTCCTGCTCTTTAACTTGAGGGGCTCTTCTCCTTCTTTTCTATATATACCTCTCAATGTAGTTAAAGATCATATTCCATTTTTGCCAAGATGCTTAATCCATGTTCTTTCTTTCTCCTCGCATTATGAAGTTTTCCACTCCGCCCTTTGTCACAGTGTACTTTTTCTGCACTTGTTCAAATGTGTGAAGCTTGTTCATCTTCCCAGGAAGGAGATGAGAAAAATTTCCCTACTATTCCAGATGCAGTCTCACCAATGGCATTGAGTCTTCTTCAGATTACTTTTACTCTCCAGATTCTGGTTTGCTATTACCCCACAATCAAACAGTATACCAGATCTTTATCTTCCTCAGTCACTTCCAGACAATGATTTAATTGTTGATTTTCTTGTTATTAATCCTCAGATACCTGTTCTTGAATTTAATTTTTCTGGGATCTCCCTTCTGTCATTCCTGAAATCATAGGAGTTATTTACTGCTTTAGTCATTTAGACTAATAGAAACATAGCATCGTTTAGTTTGCTACAGACCTTTAAGATCAAGTCCAACTGTAGAGAGTTTGTGACCATGCTGAACATAAAGACTGAGTTTTGCTATTACTGACTGCAAGTCCTTGACAGAGAGATCCATAGTGGCTCTGGTTTCAGCAGAGCCATGCTGGCAGACATCTAAGGGAAGGTCACCATGGCAGAAGGACAGAGCCTCAACAGAGCATTTGTGTTTGGTGCCAGGAGATTCCTAGCACCTGACCATGTCAAAGGGCTAATGCTTAAAAAGATGAGAATAAAAAGAATGAAAAGTGAAAATACTGTAGAGACTCTCCACAAAGGTGTTTGCAGTATTTCCAGGACCTTTCAATTTTTTTCCTTTTGCATGGAAGCTGCATGTATACCCAAGGGAGATAGGTATTTGGACATGAATGGATCAAATGGAAAATATTCTCCTCCTTTTGGAACCCAAAGGTAGTCAATTTGGCAAAATCCAGGCAGCACATTCCCAAAAGCACAAATGTCTTCTGCATTTACCATACGTGAGAACCCAATATGGCACAGAAGAGAGATGCTGGTTAAAAGCAAAGAACATAACTAACCACATCTGCTTCCAGCTAGAATTTTTTGTCTTTAGGAAACACCTCCATCACCTTATAGTTACAGATTTTAGAACAAAATTAAACTGTCTAGTTATATACTTGGAAAAATAAAAAAAAAAAGAGCCTGGTTTGACAGATAATGCACCAACCTGGAATTAAAGGAAACCGAAGCCTACTGCCATTCTTTCCTTCAACAGCTGCATGACCTTGAGTAGGATCCCTTCTCTTAGGGCCCCTGCTTCTCCTCCTACTTTCTGTTCCATCTAGTTGCATGTTTTGGGGCAGGGACCTTCTTTTACAGTATGTTGGTACAATTTAAGGTCAATAAAGTCCTTATCTAGGAAAAAGCCAAGAGAGCACCATAATGAGTTGTTTCCTGAGTGGCAGAAAAAAATGAAGCCTAGTTTCTTGTGGATTTCTGTTTTCCCTCTCAAAAACTACAGCTCCCACCTTGATGTGTCCTGTGGGAACACCTTCCACACAGTGCTTCCAGTCTCCTCAACACAGAGTCTCCTCAACTCCCACAGCCTTCATCTTGACACTCACCAAAAGTAGAGAAATGACTGGGAATCAAGCCCAAGACAGATACATAGGTCACATTATCTCTGAAGGTGGTTTTTTTAAAGGAAACCTAGCTAGTAAAAGCAACAGTAAACATTTCAACTAAAAGAGACAAGGATCAAAATTCAGATTGCTTATCATGGCCACGTAAGAAACTGTAGGATTTTGGTCATTTTTAAATCATGTGCTCTCTACAAAATACCTAAATCGCTGGTGGAATAAATGGTAGAAAAGAGAAAGAGACAAATGATCTTCAATCAGCATTTGAATTTCCAGTAAAGCAACAGTATTTAAAATTTGTTAAGGGTAAAACCCCCAAAATTTCATCAAAAGAACATTTCAATTTTGACAAATCAGTATTTCCCACAGACATGAATTTTTTCCTACTCTCTCTGTAAACAGAAGTTGCCGTTGACAGTGCTGTTGAATATCATCCTGTTTGCAAGACTGGTGTAAATAAAACCTCAAGGCAAGGAGGTAGGTCTAAGTGAGAAAGGAAAATTTTCATCCCCTATGCCTTCAATAAATTAGGTGGATTTATATTAAATCAATACCCCCAATTAAAATTAAGAGAAAAGAGAAAGACTACATCAGCAAAATTATTTGAAGTGGTATTTGTTCAGACTAGTCCAAAACTTTTCACACTTCAGGGCTGCAATACAACAAGGAAGTCTCCTGAGCCTGTTAATTATTTAAAATGAAATCAACACGGTTGCTGGCCTTTTGAAAGAATCAATCTTTCAAAAAATGCCAGGTGTGTCCAAAATGCATGACAGGTTGGCAGTTTGTAGCATCTTTGCTGTAGCCCTAATACCAAGATTTTCTCTGGAGCCTGGAGGAACTCATCACCCTTACTAACAAATCCTAAAGACAACCTGTCTGGCTCACAGAAAATGTAACAGCAAAGCTAAATTAGAACAACAGACCTCCTATTTGCTAAATTAAAGCAGAAAACCAAAACTAAAAAAACTAGTAGAAGCACATATATACATATACATAGACACACACCCATATATAAGGATGCAGTCAAAAATACATGTAGAGATATGTACAGAATATTTGTAGCTGTAAATTATAGGCATTTACTGAGATCTGTATTGACTGCCTCCTGCAAGTCTGTTTTACTGTCTAAATATAGAAAATTTTCTTCCTCTTTTTTTTTTTTTAAAAAAAAAAAGAACCAAAAATACAAAGTAGCATCTGGTATTTTTCAAGTCTGTTCAAAAATACCTTCTTTCTTACATATCTGCCCCTTCAGTACATAAGAATAAAAACATAGAATCAGCAAGAAAATTCCTATAGAGTCTGCTTGTAAACAAAAAGTTCCCATCTCGAAAACAGTTGAAATTTATGAGCACTAGGAGGTGGTGAGAAACCTTTCAGTGGTACGTATTTTACAAATACTGTGGATATATATCTATATGTATATTTTTGTCATTTTAAAGATTTCAGTTATATTTTCCACAAAGAAATCTTTCTTATTAAAAATAAGTGCACAAGAGTTATATACAGAGGGGTGTTTTTTCAATGCTAATAGATCAGAAAAAAGATTTTGTCCTGTGATTTTTGTGGAAAGTTTGATTTTTTTTTGCTCTTAAAACACAAGATAGAGACAAATCTATAAAAGGCATCAACAAATATCAATCCACAACATTGCTGAATTAATCTATTGAGAAAGAATAACAAGATATAATATATGTGAGGTGTAAATGAGTAGTGGATACAGGAAAAAATAACATTAACACAACATTCACACCAAAAAATCAGAATTCTGAAACCAAACACCTCCAAACTTAAATTTAAGTGGAACTTCTCAATTTCCCCAGACCTTTTGAAAAATACTTGTTGCAAGTCATTTGGAACATTTTGCATTATCGGTGACCTCCACCTTGAGAGGGAGGTGCTGCCATTTCTGACCAGGCAATCAACTTCAGACTGTAATTGCCATGCACCGAATATCCTCCAGAAAGGAAAATCTCACTTGGTCAACATAAACCACCCATGGGCAGTGGCCTTTCACACACTCCCCATTAACCCTCACGGGTTTGTCATCCTGCCTCCGCAGCACTACACCTTTGCAGGAGCCAAGCAGAGATATAGACAGCTTATCACACCACTTTTACCACATCATATATATATATATATTTTTAATTATGTTTTTAGGTAAAATACAGTAAACTACTTTGGCTGAAGTCCTGTATTTCTGGTGACTTTTCCCTACAACCCTTCACAGAAGTTTCATCTCAGAGCTTAATAAACAAAAGGCTGCATGTAAAACACATTTGTGGATTTTGTCTTTTTTTTTTTAAAAGGTCTTCCATTTATGTTTATGATGCTGCAAATTTCATGCATGGGTTTCTTGGTTTTAATCCAAGATCATTAATGAAAATATTTAAAAGATTTGTCCAAGTATTAGTCCTTGAGAAAGTGATTTCCCTTCAATCAAGAATTCCCTTTTCTGGCACCATCATCTGCTGTCTCACTTCAGTCAGGTTCTTACACTTTTACACTATTAATTCCTTCCTTCTATTCAGTCATGTCCTTACACTTTTACATTTCTCCTATTAATTCCTTCCTTCTATAAATTTATAATTTCCCAAGCAGCAACATAGCAGATATTATTTCACTAGAATCTAGGTACCAAAATAAGAAAAATATTAAATTTCCCAGTGTTTCTTCTCTAAAAAGTGATTTCCTTTCAAAGAAAATTTGTTGGTCTGTCCCCATCTATATTTGATGGGTTAGTGCTTCCTTCTAGAGAGCTCAAATCAGGTGACGTGATCAAGCTGAGAGAATTGTCCATTGTTGGAGAAACCTGCACATGTGGACGGACGTGCACATACCATGATAAGGAAGGGACGGCTACTTCCACAGGTGTTTGTCTAGCTAATTCCAGCCAAATACACTCAACGTTGATTCTCTTTAGTTGGATTGTCAATTGAGCAGTATCCTGTCTGAAGATTTTAAAAGATGTTCTCTTGGTTGCTTGAACTGACACAAGGAAATCAAGATAAATGATGGAAATTAAAATGTCAGTGAACTGTATGAAGACTTAAGGAATCAAACTGGAAAGCTATGGCATCTGTAATAATTCTGCTGCAGAAAAAACCAAGTATTTATTTTAGACTTTAAGTCCTTTTAAGTCATGTTGTGCTTCATCCCTCCTCAGACAGTGATTTATTATCTTAGGAGACATCCTCCAAATAACAGTGCTTTCTTTTACTGTAGAAATAGCATCTTACCAGACCATGAGTTCCAAATTTGGCCTTCATTTCTCTAACTCAAGGATAGAGACAGTGTCTCCTTGGAAATCATTATTCTTTATCCATTTATCATCATGCAAATAATTACCAAAATAAAACAAAATGGATAATTTAAATGCAGTCTGCATAGATAGGACATTGTGTTTCTCTCCAAATGAACATTACATTGCAGTAACCTGGGCAATAAAACTGTAATTTCTAACTAATTCCTAAATGTCAACTATCCTTTGGAAAACTAATGAGAAATCTAATTGTTCAAGGCCCACTTAGACAAAACTTAAGGAAAAAATGTCTCTATGAGCTGTAAGATCTGAATTTTATTAAAATCAGTTATTTAAGATATTAAAAAACATTAAAAATAATTAGGCAGATAGCAGAATAGCTGAGTTTTACTCAGAGATTTGAAAGAATATTTGCCTAGTTCTGGTACTACTAAACAAATAGGAAATTCAGGAAAGGAGTATAGTCTTTCATAACATTCTTTTTAGATATCTTGTTCATATATCATTTTGTTCAGTTTTCTGTCTCCTTTCCATCCCCAGATTTCTCACCAGCACTCTAATACATAAGAATAGCGGCCTCCTTGGTTTTCAATGCCAATATGAATGAGCTATTTCATAACATCACATGGTAATGTATGCGGGGAGCTAGAAACAGAGCCTTGGTGGTGTCACTGGTGCTTTTTGTGATACACATTTTCTTAAAGGCAAGTAATTTGTTTAAGAGACTAGTAGATGCTATAACAGTGGGATATGCAAACATCAACTAAAACTCAGCCCTACCTGGGGTGTGCACTTTGTCCTTTATATGAGTTCAACTATAACCAATTCTTATTCTAATAGGAGCTTACAAGTTTTGGTCTAACGTCTCATATCTGTGCTGAAGTCCTCCAGCTTCTAATGAATATACTCAGCTACTTGAAATTCCATGGTGATAAAAGAGACTGTACCTTTTCCACTCAAGTACCCTTTTCCCCGTAACAAGATGTGAAAAAATCCTCCTGACCTATACAAAGAAAATTGGGCCAGTAAATGTTAAACAGAAACATATTGAAAGTTCATGAGGAGATAGGTATCCTTTTTGTTGTTAGAAATGATTACTTTGAAACTTCTATGATATTTATAATATATGTGATGGATAAAAATAAGGTAAATGATTGACATATGCATTTATTACCTTTTTTTTCCTATTTCAGCCTTTTCCCTAAGCCCACGTGAATTTAGGAGCACAGCACTGTTTTCTGTATAAGTTATAAAAGAACACGGGCATTATGTAAAGAGTTTCAATGGAGAAATGAAGTGGAAAAACTCATTTTACAATAGGAAGAATAAATGGTATTACTTACTATTCAATGGGGCTGAAAACCACTGAGCTTTAGAGATGTCTGATCATTTCCCTGAGCTTTTAGGTACAACAAGGAGCGATGAATTTTAGTCAGTCCCTTCTTGGACACAGCATCCCACCTCAAAGAAAGGGAAAACAGAGGGGAAAAGCTGGATCTAACTCCTGATATCTGCATCTCATGTAAAGCCAAAGAAAACAGTCCAACTCATTGAAAGTTTTCTAGATTTACATCAGAGTAATTTGAATAGAATAATAAAAAAAATAGGAGTCATTTTAGTTGGAAGGGACCTACAACAACCATCTAGTCCAAATAGATTCCTCACCAATTCAGAGCTGACCGAATGTTAAAGCACATTATTAAGGTTATTGTCTAAATGCTTCTTGAACACTGACAGGCTTGGGGCATCGACCAACTCTCCAGGAAGCATGTTCCAGTGTTTACCCTCTAGGTAAAGAAATGTTTCCTAATGTTCAGTCTGACTTCCCCAGTGCAGCCTTGAACCATTCCCGCACATCCTATCACTGGATACCAGGGAGAAGAGATCAGCACTTCCCTCTCCACTTGCGCTCCTCAGAAAGCTGTATTTGGAAACCGAGTCTCAATTCCAGTACTATTTTAAGTTTCTGTATGCTAACTGCTGAGTTCTTCATGAAGTTCTTGTACAAATTTGTACTGACTTAGAAAAGGGACGTTTTCAATTTAAGAGCTCTTTTCTTTTTTTCCTTCAGAAAGTCGACAGTTGTAGGAATTATCAATAAACTGTGAAGGATTTGAAAACATTTAGACTGTCTCAGGACTGGAGAGGGCCTTTGTAAATTGTCTAGGGTGATTTTCATTGACAAGGAGTTTTGGACTAGATCTGAGTGGAAACACTGGTGGAATTTATTACTGACCATACAATTGTTGAAGAATAAAGGTGTGAATTAGCAGCTAGTACCACGTCATATATCTGCTCTACTCCCATCAAAACTATAGAGAAGTCAAAGAACATTAGCTAGGGTGCAAAACTGGCTTGAGGTGCTGGCAGAGGCACCAGCACCAGCTATGCCAGTGACTTGCATCCACTTATCACTTCAGTTCAAATAGGTTTTAATCTGCTGCAGCTGAAGAATTCTGTTCTATGATTCTGCAACCTTGAAATCCTCCACCCACTTCAATGATAATGCAAGTTATATGAAAGGAAACTTTGACTTATTTTCCATTTTTAAAAGGAGCTGTAGTAAATCGGCCTTGAGCCAATTATATCTAACCCAAACTCATCAGCTTAACCACAATGAAAATAACACCAAGCCATCATTTAAGAGTAATCTCATGGGAAGTTATCTGAGAGCACTGGAGGTTATAATTTAATGTATTTATACATAGGGAAAGTTGGAACAGTTTTAAGGAAAAAGAAGGTGAACGATCAGAAACAAGAGAAGATCCTAACAAAAAGAATACTGAAGGCAGCACAACAGAGACTGCAGAATAGCTTGATCTTCAGGGACTGCTTCTGTCTCAGTTTCACTGCTCTAGCCATTTTAATAAGTATTACGAAATGCTATTACAAAAACTACAGAAAGACTCCAAGTATTTTGCAGTTACTTAGTGCCCTATGGAATGAAGCTAGTGATAACAAACACAAGAATGCTAATGTGGCCAATTGTCCCTTTTATACAACTTTGCTGTGTTAACATTGACACTTAATTGTATTTTTATGCAATACTAGAGGGGAAATATGTATATTAAAAACAGAATCTGAAAGATTTCTTCATGCAGAAGATAGTTTCATCAGTTTTAACATAATCTAGGATTGCAGTTACTATGACTCAATACTTAGTCCCTATTCATTTTACTCATTGTACTGGGATTTTCTTAACATTTTTCAATTAGCTTTAAAGTCACTCAGTAGAAAATTCATTCCACACAGGTAAAAATATTCTCATATAGCAGAGTGATTATTTTTATTATGTTTCTACTTTTAAAGTGCAATTATGTTACATACTATTTTGCATGTACAAAGAAGTTTAAAAGCAAGTACTTCTAATTATTCCATAAACCAGTGTTACAGTTACGTCAGTTAAAAATCAGACATTACCAAAACTAAGGAAAACTGGAGGGAGAAGGGGGCAGAGAGATGGAAGGAAGGAAATGAAGTAGAAATTATTGCTGCCATCTTCACTTGCAATGAAGGATTGCCAACATCATTAAAAGCTCTGTCTGAAAATCACTACTATCTTGAATTGCACAAACAAAATCAATCCTTCCATTAAGAATTAAGGAAAATCAAGAATAAAATAAAAAATGCCACCTAAAGAGATCTTGAAGAATATGTTACAGTATAGATTGTTTCATATGATACATCTTTTCACAGACAACTTCTCAAAAAGCACTTGCTTTCAATGTCTTTTCTTTCTCACACAAACATTTGTTGTTACAGGGCTGATTTCTAGTGGCAGAACTAAGGACCAACATGGCCAATTGCTGTTACGAAGAAAAAGTGCCTTTTTGAATTTAAAATTAAAAAAATGAAATGGACTTGCAAGCTAGTTAGCATATAATAAAAATGAATGTCAGACAGACCTGCTCTACTAACCTTGCAGATTCTCCTTAATTACACTGGAAAATTTTAATATACTCCACTCACAGGAGAGGAAGGGAATGTGGGTATTAGTTTTCCTGACCTACATTTGCACTCAGTTTGCTAAGCAGAAAAGGAGTCAGGGGGATGGGACTCATAATAAGGAAGGATATGAATTATTGAATAGAACACAAGATGTTCAGCTTCTCAAAAGTGATTGAGAACTTTTCTGAATTATCCAATAAATTAGGAAATAATAATAATAATCACACCAACACTTGTAACACGCCCTAGAGATTTTGGACAGTTTGGTGCTTGAAAATAGGACTTAGCAACACAAAAATTGAGGAAGAGGCAAGTTCATGTTTGTACTGGTTTCTTTTGTTCATATGGCCCAATAACTTCAGCAGCATTATTTTGAGATGCTTTTTTCCTTCTGTGCCTGTTACAAAAGTTAGAAAAAATGTAAAAAGCAAATTTTTTTTGATGTTATTGTTTTCATCCCTGATCTTAAAGACCACAGCTAGTTATGTGTAAGACCACTCATGTTGGTTCCTTTTCTTTACACTAGCAATGGATTGTGCCCATGGTCAGTCTGACTCAGCCTTGCATAACTCGTCCAACCACAGAAATGGCTTACCGCTACCAGAAAGGGACATATGATCTGGCCCATGGAAAATGCTAGAATTTCTGAAACCTAGTACTATAAGTAAAATGAATACAGTTAATTTTTTCTTTAATAACAGATCACTCTCACATGGTGGAAGTCAGAAATCTCCTTTTGTTCAAATAAGTATAACAGAGCAAAAACTCTTACCCCTTTTTCTATCACCCAAAGATCCTTTGCCTCTTAGAAGGAATAAAAATAGACCTGATGAAACACAACATAACTTGAATAATTATGCATCACAGTTGCAACCTAGCAAGGAAAGAAAAGGATGTTTTTTATTTTAAGTCTCCCAGGAGTTTTTGTGGTGTCAGATCAACAAATCATCTTAATAATCCAACACTACTGTATATCTACATGGAAATGATACACAAAGTAGATTTGAATGTGAAGTTTCCCTCATACCATCTTAAAGGTGTAAAGGGGTTTAAAGATGGTTTAACTGTGCTGTACCCTTTAGTAATGCCAGTAATAGGTGAAATGCCCCCAGTGCAATGGGGGATTAGACCTTTCACTTGGAAACTGCACTGTGCATAGAATTCTCTGAGGAGCAGGGCACCTCTTGAAAGCAGTAGGAAATGAATACACCCATCATTTCACAGGGTCAGATTTTACCTTTAGTGAAAACTAGGAGGTTTACACAACTTCTGCAGACGATTCAGTAATGCCCAGAGATAATCAGGTATGCAGAGATTAAAATACTCAGAGCTATCTTCAATTCTGTTCCCTGGGGATGGTGTCTAATATATGTTAAATCCAATCAGTGCCTTTCAGCTTTCTTCTCTGTCACAGAGTTTCAGTTTACTAATTAGAAATGTTCAGCTGCAATTCCTTTACCTCACTTTCTCACAGGGTAGAGTTCAGCACCCTCAGAGAATTTAAAAAGGTTACACCACCATTTGTCAAGGTCACAGCAAGAAAGGTTTTTCATTAATTTTAGATTGGCAAAGAATAAGAAATATTGTAATTGCTGCATTTAAGCCATTCAACGCACCAGTTCTCTTTCTACTTCACAGACAGCCAATTAGGGACTTTATTTAAAATGTATGAATTGCATGACTGTCATTAAAGCTATGGTTCTAAAGAGTTCATTTGCTTTTTTAAATGGAAGTATTACAGAAATGCAATCATTTTTCAGGACAATGACCCAATCATTCAACATTCGGTAAATAAAAATTGCTTTCTATAGATTTGACCACAGGTGGAGCCTCCATTAAAATGAGTACTGGAGGGCCCAGTTCTGCAAGGCACTGACTGGCCACTCTGCCAACACTGACCATCTGCCTCCTTACTTTGACAGAAAGACCTGGAAAATTCCCCAGAATGTTGTGCTTTTGCAAACCACAATCAAGTGCTCTTCATTTGTGAAAAATGCACAGAGCCTTCTCCAAGGCCTGTTGCTGGTTAATGCAGCAAACCTGTGACTCAGTTTCAATCAAGCCAGAGACAGAACAATGAGTAGACCCCTGGGCTTGCCCAATATGGTTTCAGCATTCTCCAGCATCCCGTGAGCTTTCTTGAATAAATGTCATTCTCATGACAAACAGCTACACTTTGCGTGTTCTTTTCAGCATTTATTGAAAATTCGAGGCATTGTTTTAGATGGATTTGTTTTATTCCTTTCCTTTTTGTGAGACTTGACTCAAAAGAATACATCTCCTCTATTACAAAGCAACATATTTACTGCAAAGTGTTAGAATTTGAGTGGCCTTAGATTGCATTTTGCAGCATCTTTTTCATGATTTTCCTTGATCAAGTACATCTCTCAGGTGGGACTGCTCCTGCATACTATAAGAGCATGGGAAGTTTATCTTCCTGAGGATTGTATAACTCTACCGGAGATACAATTTCCTGTCCTCATTTTGCCAAAAGAGATTTTCTTTTTCCTGTGATAATGTGCTGACCCAAAAGCTTTCCCTGGGACACACAAAATAATTCATCATTTTATCTCCTTATTGTAAACATTTTGGTTTATGGCTTTGTTTTCTCCTTGAGAACAACAATAACAAAATATAATTCTTGTCCCACTTGTAGTGTTAGCCATATATTAATCACTCCACATGCATATCTTTTGCTCTCATCACATAATAAATATGTTTTTCCTGATTCCCAAAAACAGATGTGTAAATGAAAAGCTTTCTTATCATCTCTTATCTCTCCTCTTCTCTGGTCATTAGAACCACCAGAAGATGTTATCTTCAAAAAAAAAGTCAGCATGGGAAAGTTTAGCTATTTCTTTGTCCCTCTGTTTCAGATGAATTTTTTCCAATATAAGCAATCTAGACATACAGTTACTCGAAAATCTTGTGTGAAGAAAAGAAGTTGCCACAAATAGGTCGATTGAATTTTTTATTATTTTAATGCACTATTGTGCCTCTTTGATTATTTGATATAAAAAAGAGTACATTTCCAGTACATTTTGGCCCTTTTGGGTTAGGATCTGAAACTGTTTACATCCCCTTTCTTCAAAGGAGCTATTTTTAATTAGATTTCTGATTTTCCAGGTCTATGTTCATCGGTGCACATCCGAACTTCACAATGAGCAAAAGTTCAGATGCACCAGCGTGTACCACTGTCAGCATCATATCTAATATCACTTATCAGGGAATGAAACTGGCTCAGAGGGCAAAGGGACCTTTGCAAGCTTCAAACTGGTCCCTGACCAGAATGAGCAGGTGATGGGGATTGCAGAGGCTTGCTAGTATCTCCCTCCAGTCAGCTTCAGCACAGCTGAGGCAATCTGGCAGAGCCAGCAACAGATTGTCATGAACAGGGAGAAGTCATGCCCAATGAACCTGGTAACCTTCTGCGATGAAATGACTGACTTGGAAGATGAGGGAAGAGCAGTTGACATTGTCTACCTGGATTTCAGTGTTTACAGTAAACACTGGAATAAACACTGTAAACTCTGAAGTCCAAATAGACAATGGACATTGTCTACTGTAAGATGCTCATAGAGAAGCTGGTGAAGTATGGACTGGATGAGTAGACAGGCAGATAGAACAGAGTCTGCATAGGAAGACCCAAAGGTTAGTAACCCGTGGCATGAAGTCTACTTGGAGGCCAGTACCTAGCACTGTACCGCAGGGGTCAACACTGGGTCCAATCCTGTTCAAAATCTTCAAGACAGCAAGACAAGATGGCCACTAAAGGTCTCTTCCAATTTTAATCACAGCATGGGATCCCAGTGAGACTCAGGGTCCAGCAGGAAAGGGAATCCTACAGTGCTTTAAAGCACAGCGAGAGCTCCCAGACATGGGAATATATCACCGATATAAAAATTTATTGCAAGTAGAAAACCAAGAAACTCTTAATTCACTATTATCTTCTCTGTCGAGAACAACATTTAGTCATCAGAACAATTCATAAGAATATTGGATTTCTTCTTTTTTTAACAAGCATTCTAGGTTGAAGAAAAACTGTGAAATTTTGAAGTTGAAGAAAAACTTGCAATATCTTAGTCTAAAACTGAAAATTCAGAATCATGCAATGAAAAATATTGTCTTTTTTCACCCCAAATTGCCTTTTTTTTTAATCTCATACCTTTAGACTGTGATGGAATGACATACTGAACATTTTGAACATTTAAGTTAACAATACTGATATAGTATGTCTTTTTCTGACAAGCCTCAGCACACCTGACAAACTCTCCCCTCATGGTTCCCTATCTGCACCATAGTACAATTAAACTGATAATCATTATTATAATTGCTGGATATTCTGAGACAAATGATACCTAAAGCACTTCATGGAATATGTAGCATGAAAATTAAGACAGTTTTAATCATTTCTGCATCTCAGAGCCTTGCTGGCTAAAACTTTGCTAAAAGAATGGTGAAAGTACAGGAGAGCTCTCCTAGGCATGACCTTAGTGATGACTGTCCTAATGCTGTCTCTCACAAACCTCCTGACAGCCCTGGCAGAGAAGGCTGAATCAGAGAGGCAGCAGCCTGAGAAAAGCTGAGGTACCCAGGAGAGAGGCTGTGAGGAGGTGACAGGAGGCAGAGGTGGTCATGGATGGAAAGATGACACTGCCATCCTGGGACGGAGTGGCTCTGTGCCCTTGTTTCTGAAAACAACAGAAGGGGGAGAAAGCACTTACAGGAAAGGGAGGATATTTTACCCTTTACCCAAGATTAGGCTAATTATGCATGTTGCTGGTCATGGTCCTGCATGCCAGGAGAAACCTCTGTTTCTAGAGTAAGTAAGAGCAAAGAAATGTGTCTCAGAGACTAAGTTCCCTCTCAGTAGAGGAACTCTCTTTTAGGTGAGTGTCTTCAACCATGAAATCTCACCCGTGCTGCTCAAATTACAACCTGTTTCAAGTATCTTAGAAGCACTCTGATTTAAGGGGAACTCCACTGAAAAGAAGTCTTGTTTTGGCTTTCCTAAACATAATTAATCACTTGATTAGGTTACTGTTGTAAAAGCAATAGCGGTAAAGTAAAAGAAATATACATGTAACTTTTCTTCCAGGATGTGACTGGCATCAGCAAAGTCAGGGTCAGACTGAAGGGGATTACTGATAACACACTAAGCGTAGCCTCTCCCTGTAAGGTTGTGTTAAGTTAAACTAACTAAAATAATCTTTCCCTTCCTCAAACAACTCAACTGGCCTTACAAATAGTATTTTATGTGTGAAAAGTAAGTTAGAAAAAGACCTCAATCTTAATAGTTAAGAGGAGAGGGGAGGAGAAGGAAGGGAAGGGNAAAATATTTAACGGGGAAGGACCTACAGTTATCATCTAGTCCAACTGCCTGACCAATTCAGGGTTGACCAAAAGCTAAAACATGTTGTTAAGGGCATTGTCTAAATGCCTCTTAAAAAATGACAGGCTTGGGGTGTTGACCATCTGCCTAGGAAGCCTGTTCCATTGTTTGATCACCCTCTAGGTAAAGAAATGCTTCCTAATGCGCAGTCTGAACCTCCCCTGTTGCTGCTTTGAACCATTCCCACGTATTCTATCGCAGGATATGAGGGAGAAAAGCACTCCTCTCTAGTTCCCCTCCTCGGGAAGCAGTAGAGAACAATGAGGTCATCCCTCATCTTCCTTTTCTCCAATTAGACAAGCCTAAAGTCCTTAGCTGCCCTTTATAGGACATTCCTTCCAGCCCTTTCACCAGCTTTGCTGCTCTTCTCTGGAAATATTTGAGTACCTTCACATCCTTTTTAAATTGTTGGACCCAGAAGTGCGCACAGTACTCAAGGTGAAGCTGCACCAATGCTGAGTACAGAGAGACAATCACCTCTTTTGACCGTCTGGTTGTACTGCGTTTGATGCACCCCAGGATGAGGTTTGCCCTCTTGTCTGCCAGGACACACCACTGACTCATGTTAAGCCTGCTGTTGAGCAGCACCCCTATGATCCCTTTCTGCAGGGCTTCTGTCCAGCCTCTCTTCTCCCAAGTTATACTTGTCCCTGGAATTACCCCTAGGTGCAGGATCTAGCATTTGGACTTATTAAATTTCATCCTCTTAATTATTGCTCAAGATAGAGCTGTAAGACTTGCATAGTCATGCCTTCTGCTCATAGGCAAGTTGGATGCCTCCAGCCTGCCATCAGACCCAGAGGCCAGCATGGGACTGCCACACCCCACCATGTAGCCAGGCTCCTTTCTCCTTGTTCTGTTCTTATGAGCCTTTTCTTGGTGCATCCTCTTCTGCCTGCTGCTGTGTCTAACCACTGCAGCTGAGCGGACTGTTCCTGTGATTTCAGTGCCTGCAGAGCATGCTTGTATCACTGAGGCCTTGTACAGGTCTTACATAAAAAAAGACTCTTAAACAGCTTCACCTGCTTTAAAGATGACAGATGACCCAAGTGCTGGTGGCTGTGATCACGTATGGCAGATTCATTTAAACAGAGGTAGCTAATGTGAATATCCATGTACTATTGCAATAAAAAACTTTTTCACATTTCTTTTATGTTTCCTTTAACAGAAATGTCTCTTAGGTAACAAACCAATATATTGAACACGCTTTATGTCTAGCAGAAATCCCTTTCAGTTGTCTCCCATTCTCTCATTTTTTTCTGGGCTGCCTAGCCATCCATGAACAGAGTGGAAATGTTTCACTCTTGCTCTAAGTCCAGACAGCTTAAATGACTCTTAAATGACATATACTTTCACATGCTCCCTCTGTCGTTCAGCTAACAAGAGACACTGTGGGTCAGTACCATTGACTCAATACTGCTTTCGTTGGCCAAAGTTACCTCTTCATTGCACCTCCAAAAAAGCTGAGTAGTACGAAGCAGCTCTTTTGCTCTTTGGTCAAATCAAAGTACCTCAAGGAAGTTTTTATTTTCCACCTGCTACATTTTCAGAAATAAAGCTGACAAAGAAAGTTGATTAAAACTAGGGTAGAGGTGAATCTCAGGGAGGTATGTTTTTGCTTTAAGCTACTTTGCTGTGAATCATGAATAACACTGCTTGAGTAAATGACAAATTTAAATTGCCAAATATGGATGGCCCTGAGTATAGCTAACAAATTCTTATGCTACCAACAAGCATTAAGGATTACTCCCTCTCATGTAAGAATATTTCTATGGAAGATTCAAAATTATCTCTGTGAGGAAGTATTAATAAAGAAGTAACATATCTAATTTATTTGTGAGGATTTTAGTTTTGAGAGCTGCCTCTGCTGATTTACTCTTTGGCATTGGTTACAATTTTTTAGAATTAAAATTATACGTTTAAACACTATATCTATTATATGTAATATATATACAACAAAAGACTTTTATTTTGCAAGATACATTCACTTTTTATGATCAATATATATAAAAACCCCAAACCTCTTAACTTGCTTGCACATCCTTCTTATCTCAGATTGTTTATTGTTCAGATAGAGTGAGGGAGAGGCAACAGTATGGTTGACTGTATTCCTCAAATCCATATACTTTACGTTTATCTATTGTTAGGTTAGTAGTAGCACTGTGAATTTCATAATAATCTATTTTTCCTTATGAACTTGTTATGGCGTTTCATTCATTCTACTACAGCACTGAGATACTCAGCTGAGTATTCTTAAATACTCTCAAGACTGTGGTTCTTTCACATGACATTTCAGGTTTTAGGACCTAAACATTTGGTTAACATTTCCCACAGGCTTGTTTTGAGAGTTTTTTCATGTGGGAAGCTTAAAATATGTTTTACGATTGCTGGGATTCTGTGGAATCTTAAAAACAAGATTTATAAATGTCTGTGAAACTGAAAGATGTTTATGATGTCAATATCCTGGAACACATTCTCCTGAAAATGTCTTGGTTTTATTTTTTCTGTGAGGCAAAAAGAAGAAAATTGTACTTAGAGTACCTCTTTCTCTTCTTTATAAGGGAACAAGCAGACTCAAATGCTTTGGTCTGACAAGGAAAAGCATATAGTCCTAAAAATGTAGATCGTACTTTTCTCACCGATGGCAGTATCATTGCTTCTAACGTATATGCAATTTATGATCATTGCTGTCTGTGCCCAGAAGGGATATGCTATTTAAAAAGATAGTGTGTAATTCCATGACAACTGGCAGGTGCCTTGTAAAGGCTTTTTTTGTTGAAAATGTGCATGTGAGTAAAATAGGACAAATGGAGCTTTGGTGGATTTTCTTCAGTGTACAAGGAACCTGCAAATTAAAGTCAAATATTATTTTTATACCTGCCTGTAGGACTCACAAAGACCAATTGCAACAGCTGCAATGGAAAGTCAAATAAAACACACTGCCCCACATGCTGCTGTATAAATATAACAAGTGCGAATTTTTAGCCAAACTGCTTTCTTATTTCAGATGTTGCTGACCACAGCAGAATCATGACTCTGTGTACTGTCCTATTCCCTTTGCTGACAAGTCAGGGAAGCTTTTTTAAAAATACAAGAAAACTAACTTCCAAGCATTTTTCTCTGTTTTTCCACTTAGCTATTTAACTTCTTTTAAACTGCCTCATTTAATAAACAGTAAACAATCACTTAGTATTATTAGAGATTTGATTTTATATAGTATCTAATTGTTCAATTAGCAGGCAGAATTCAGACAGCCTCTTGTGTTTGTTTGACTCCTGGGATCACTGGTACAAATTAATTTCCCTGTTGCCTTTACCGTCTTGGGAACACAAAAAACAGTGGTAACATCTTAAATCAATATCTATTTCAGCTTCTGGAGCGCAGGACCTCTTTCCACTTGAGCACAACAAGTAATGCACAACAAGACAGGCTTCTACATATGCAGAAAGCATCTCAATGAGAATTTATGATCTTTTGCAAACTGGAGGATCAGATCTGAATATATCACCATCTTCATTAGCCATCAGGATTTAAAGCTTGATCTGATGCTCCCTGAAGTCAATGGAAAGACTCTCATTGTTTTTAGCTTACTTTGGATATTAGGAGATCATGGTCTGACTCTGCAAGCCAAAACAATGTCAAGAACTCCAGTAGTGCCTTATGCTCCCCATAAGGGTTGGTCAAGCTTGGAAAGTAAGAAAGAAAAGATAGATTGGCAAGATAGTGCAAATGAGGTAAAAATTTTTTAAAAAAATATTCTTTTAATCTCTCAGTTCAATTTTGCAGCACAAAAGAAAGTTTATTTTAATCACTGAAATGTTAATGTGCTTTTAAAAAGGCTTCACCTGTCTGAAGCTGAACAAACTCCATGATTTTAAGTGATCATTTCAAAACTTTCTCAGCAAAAATCAGAAGGATGGAAGAGCTTGATCTGTTCAGTATATTGATAAGGGCTGACATAAATGGGAGCAGTTTCTCAGCTCCTGCTCGTATCTGATAAGAATACCTGCTACAATAACCTGACTTTGCATAAGATGCATTAACACTGATTCTGTGTTCATTTACTTTGTGACCCTGCAAAGATGCCACTAACTTTGGAAATACGGGTTGACATTGGAAATGTTTCTGTAATTGTGTTTTCAGATCTTTCTGGTAGTGACTTACCTACATCCTGTCGAGAAAGATTCAGTCATCTGGCACAAAATAGCTGAACAAAATTACTGTGTACCAGTGTCTCTGTGTAGGAAACCACATAGGTTAATCATGGGCAGAGACCCCTCCGCTTTGAATGAGAAATCCATAACTGCTGCTCTTACATGAGTAGAGAAAGCCATCAGAGGTCAATGCTTCAGTTTGTCCCTCATGAGACATTCCTTGTAACAGCAAGAAGCCTTAGATTTAACTCAAATTGAGAGGGGAGAGTCTCAGTTTCAGCACCACTTTCTCTGCATTGCTTATTAAACTTTGTTTTCCAGGGAAAACTTCTGTGATCCTATCCTAGCTCTACTTGTCGGCCTTGCTTCCCAAATAACTTATCTCCCTAACAATGACCAGTGGCAACCAAACTGGTGAAAGTTGTCCAGTTCCTAAAGTAATCTTCTTACAAGTGCCAAGGAAAAAAAGGCAGCTAAGGCAGCCCAGCCTTTTTAGGGCCTCCACTGATGAAAGGGGATATTTAACCTTGATTAGACATCAGAGGATCAACATGGAGCAAGACATTATTAATATTGTCAAGAAGTGAAAAGCTTCCTTCATAGATCTCACCTACTTAGACATCAAAGTTAACCAACCTCAAAAGAAATCTGTAGGGAACCAGGCATCCCTAGTTCTCATATTGATCATACTACTTGTTCTAAAAGTTTCTCATCCAAGCTCTGGCAAGGTCTAACCTTGCAGAGGGAATGCAACGTACAAACAAGGCAAAGGGCTGTGCTTTTTTAATTATTCTTAAAGTTTACACCGGGTGAAAAATTAACATCAAATATTATGCTTAGTAAACCATCTTATTTTCTGCAAATAAATTCTCCCTCCCCCAAAAAATTACTTTTGAGAAAATACTAATTTTTCTGATAGAGTAACTGAATCTCTGATTAGTCACTGTCCTATGGCTTGTTTTTGAAACATTTAATGCCTGCCATTTGTGAATCAAAATTAAAGCCTTTCAATTGGGCACAAGGTATAAATATTTTCTTGATTCAAATAGAAAGTAAATACAATATGAGCATGGACCTAGCCAAAACAAATCTTGGAATTCAAATTAATCTTCTAGGCAATTTCTTGGCAATATATGTCCAGACATAATCATAGGCTAAAAAAAAGAAAGCACCTAGCTGATAGCATCCTTTCTGTTCAAGCTATAGTCTGCCTCAGAAGGCAGCTGCTAAATAAGGCATTTACTTTGTGGAATTCTTATGGCTGTCACTGGGAATGCTAGCAAAGGGAGGGAGAAGAAAACAAGCAGTGAAATTATCCATTGCTGTTCTTAAACTACATTGGATAACTAAAAAATGCCATTATACTTTTTTAAAGTTTGAGATAGGGGTTTTCATCAACTGTTTTCAGGGAGAAGTATTTTCAGAGAACAAAGCTATAGCTGGACAGAGGGCAATTCAGGGCATTACTATGTGAAATGTGCACCTTGGAGTCCAACTTGCTTTTATATTCTGTTACATTCTTAGAACCTTCTTGCTTCTTCAGCATTCTCCTCCTCTCATTCCATATTGAAGTGGGGAGGCACTAATTAAAAGGTTTCTGCTCTGTGTAAGAGACAAGTGTTCATGTAAACACCTGCCTAGGTTCAATATCTGCCTATGGACCCTCTCCTTAGCACACACATAGGTTAAGCTACCCTGTTCACCCTCTTGAGTGAATCCCCTATTGCCCTGTAGGTTGTGCCATCATGTAGTCCACACAGAGTCTTCTTGAAGGACTTTCATTTTCCTTTGCAAGTATTGTGTTGGTCAGCCCCTTGAGCTTGGCTCCCGCTCCCTTTGCCCAGGTAGCGCTTCCCACCATGCCACCTCCAGGGAGCCATGCGCTGGAATGTTCCTCTCAGCACTGCTCTCCTGGGGAGGTTCTCAGCTTCACGGAGATCACTGGGAAGCCAAGGGGCTTTTCATGTCCTATTTCATGAGCTCAATGTCTTTGTTGCAGGGTTTGTTAGACATGGTGAAATGTGACAATGAGACTACTGGCTGCAACTTCATCTGCTATGTTGGTGCAACATGGAGCAAAATAATTCCTATTTCATTATGGTTGTTTTTTTTTTTTTTCCATTGTTTTCACTCTAATCTGGAATATTTGAAGAAGAGATCAGAAATTGCATGCTAAAAGACAAGCTAATCGTGGGCCTTTTTCAGAAAATGCATGTCGTAGTTGAGACGGACAAGACACTGGAAAATTAAGCAGCAATACTAGCAATAGCAACAATAGCCAACTTTATTTTGTACAGCTCTACTTTTATACTCTCTAGCTTTAGCTCTAAACCATCGTGTCACACAATAATTGGTTTTTGCTCGTTACTAACATTCTCTTATTGGTTAATGTTTCTTGCCCATGTGTCTTCATTAGCTTCTGTCAACATCCTTCTTTTACGTTCTTCAAATTCCTCAAAAGCTGTTTATCTTCTTTCAAACGTACAGCTTGATTTAGTCAAGGTCAAAGCTTTCTGTGAGGCCTGCAGGCCAGCTGTTGGCCCCCACAAATGCACATAGTTTTCTAAAACTATTATAAAAGCAGGAATCAAAGAACCAAAGTTAGTGCTTCCAGCTCCCTTAGGCAGTGTGCAAAGGGCCACTGCTGTGTTCCCCAACTCCACAGGGGACCCACAGGGAGCCACTGGCAATCCCAGCCTCAAGGGGCTGGAGCTGCAGTGGACCATGGTGGGACACCAAACCTACTGGATCCTTCTCCATCTGGGAAGAGAGCAGCTCCAGCCAGGACTTTTTGGCCAGCAGATTTGTGTTTAGGTGCTGGACAGACAGGGACTCATTGTTTTTGGATGACACTGACCTTGTCCACCCAGAGGACTGGGCAGGTGCCTCCTGCTCCAGAGCACACACCAGCACATGTTCATTTGGCTTTAAATCCAAAACAAAAGGAGGAAAATTTATAAAAGCACAAGGCTGTGTCCTTATCCATCTGTACTTTTATGGGGCACCTAACCTGGTATTTACAAGATATTAATTATATGATTTTAATGTTTGTGGCACATGTTTACAAGAATGTAGCTATTTGATTTAATATAAACTGTTGGATTAAATAGCACACTTACTATAATCAAGCTAAATGCCTAATTAAATAGCAAGAGAATATTTATCAGATTTATTATGGTTTAACAGATATGTAAGCATTATATATTATTAATATTTTAAATACACTATTGATATTGTACCTCATTAGTTAAACAGTCCCTCTGTTAAAAGCACATTAAAAGTACTTAGGCTGTGAACAGTTCTGGTTCCTAATTTATATTACTTCAGTAGTGGTTTATTTTACCCTGTTTACAGATCTCCAGACATTTACTTAAAAAAGCCAACATATATATAGCATTCGGTTCCCTGTCTAACTTTGTGGAAATAAAATGCACAATCGTTCACTTCATGGTTTTTTGAAGCTACAATCCAAGATACAGAAGCTTACCTTGAAGTGATCTGAAAACTTCCTATGAGAATATCTATGAAATTCCAGCATCTGATTGAAGTCTAATAAAAAGCCTTACTAGTAGAGATGCTGTAGCTAATGACATTTTGTCTTTAAAAGTACATTTTAAAGATTTTGTTGTTGTTGTCCCATAATATTACTGGAAAGAACAGGGGAAAGTTCATATTGCTTTCCTTTCTAATAACATGTCTTGGCATGAGTTTAGCAGTTACTACAGCTATGTATTCAATAGGTCATGCTAGTCTCTTTGGAATAAATGAGACTCATGTATATGTCCCTGCTTCTCTACATCATCATACTTTTACATAATATTTAAGGTTTCAAAGAAAAATCTTGTCTGTCTTAATACTATGACTAATATATGTTAATAAATCTTTAGAATTTTTTGTTAAAGATTAAGTGAAAAGAGGAGAAAATGGTCATAAATATGAAATATAAAGCATTTGAGTATTTCAATAGTGTCTTTCTCCTTCCATTTAACTATAGGATGTTTTTATGAGGAAGGAATTCCTTTTCTGCCCTTGTGATAGCTCTCCAAGATGATGCTTCTGCTGTTCTTGCAAAGCCAATTTTAATATGAGGACATCATTTTGCAGAATTTCTTTTTCAATAGGAGAGCAGAGAAGCTCTTTCTCAGACAGTGGTGGTTTCATATGGCTTCTTGACCTTCTCTGATTACTGGTTTCCTGAAGAACCATAGTACTAAGCTTTTGCATCTTCTCATGTTCACTGTACTTTTACTCCTGACATTCAGTTTACAATCATGACACTTACTCCTGAGAATCAGTTATTGATAATATAATGATGCTAAGTATTTATAGCTGGCAAAGTGCCCATGCACTATATATCGTACCATAGTTCTTTTTTTGGTTCTGTAAGAGTTCAGTTTTTCAGTCCACAAAGGTGCTATTAAAAACACTATCACTCTAAGCCATTTGTAACTTCTTTGCATTTGGACAAATCCTATTACTCTAGATCTTTTCAAGCTTAGGAAGTCCTAATACCAAAAGGGGAAATTCCACTTCCTGTTTCTTTTTCACATTCCCTTTCTTTCCGAACACTACTCTGAAGCAGTTCATTTTTTGTCACTTGTGGTCTTAATTTCTCAGTATCAAAATTTCCTTCTGTTTTACCTTGTCTAGCTCAACAGCCAAGCTGTCTAAATACTACTGTCATTCCTGCTTATTTCACTGCTTTTAAATCATCAGGTTAGTACTGCCTACAAGGCAGAAGTTGCAGACCTTTTCACCAGCCATTAGTGCTGTGCTTATCAAATACTGTATTTCAGATAACATAGTGTTGTGATGTCAACACCAGATAATTGGCTTCACATCTCTTTTTTACCTCCATTCTTTTGTGGAATGGATCACCCACTTAATTGCGCTATCTGTGCTGTCATGTATTTTCACTATTCTTTTCTTGGAGGACAGACCTGTTGTATGGAGAAATTATGAGTTCTGTTTTTATCTTCCACCAAAAAAAAAAAACCCAACCCTGAAAGTTTAATCTATTAGTGAGCAAAGTTACATTGTCTGGTGAGTGACTAAGTTAATGACATAGTAGGTTTTGTATTGTTACAAGTTTCTCCGTGTTTCAGACCACAATAACTTATGACATGAACAATCAATCAACCCCTTCTAGGAAAGTCATGAGAAAAGAGTGGGGTTGATCAAGCCTAAGATTTTTCTTCACCACCATAAAGACTATGCAAGAAGCCAGAAATACTTGGGTGGAGATTCTACACTAATTTCCTAAGATGCTTTTCTTGATGGATGACAGGACCTGGGCAACTACCAGGACCCCACATTTATCAGGTAGAGAGGTGGCCCTGTGTCTACTCCACTTCACATAGGCAAGGAGTTTTCTTTCTGTTTCCTACTGAACTCTCCTATATAATCTTGAGTTTATACTTGAAATTTAGCCTTAATTTGCATTTTTACCCAATGCTGTACTAAAACCAAAACTTAATTGGGATAATTTATTTACTCAATACCTGCACGTTTTTCTTGTCTAAGAAGGAAACCAGACACTTGCTAAGTCCAAGGCTACCCAGCTGCTCAAAATTACAGGGGAAGGCCTACACATTAAGCAGTACAACCATATGTTCACCAAGCATTAGTCCCTATTTGCCTGGTCAAATAAGCTCCAGAGGGGTCTGTTGCCCTAGGCAAAATGCCCAGGCCAACCAGTCTGTTGCTGAATGCTCAATCAACCTTGCCAGCCTGAAGTTACCTGTGCAAACAGTTTTGCTGTCCCTGGAATTTGGCTGCCCCAGACAGCCACCTGTTCTTGCTTTTAGGAGAGTGCTTGCTCGAGTTCAGAAGTAATTCAGAAATATTGGAAAAATATCTCTTTGGGGGAAGAAAAACATCTTTAGGGGACATTAACTATTTTGAAAGTGGGAAATATAACAAAAAAAGACTAGTAGGCAATCACTGTGTAACCTATTTTTCCCAAGAATTGTTTCCAGATAAAATTATATACCACCAATATCTCAAAACATCAGTGCAGATGCACACCAACACTAATTATGTGACAGGCTGTGAAAAGGATTAGTTCTACAAAGCACATCATGCTGGGAAACCAAAGGATCACTATGAACATTAATTTTTATCTAAACGCATAAATCTACATGGGCTAATTAGTCTTGTTCCAAAAAAACAAAAGACATCAATAGCCACAACAACACTGAGAATTAACTTTTATAATGTTAAGTTATAGAGGAACTTTCTGCCCAGTCCACAATATATTTAATTAGTTCTTGTTTTCCTTCGGTTCCATAAACTAGTTTCATCATCCTGATGTTGCCATTTAAAGTACATTTCTTATTCATTTAAAGTTCTTTCAAGGCCACAATTGACAGTAGTTAGTGGTACTTGCCAGACTTCTGTGTCCAATGTAATTAGATGCTGTTGTCTTACAAATTATTTATAGATACGTTTCAAACACTCTGATTATGCTCAGTGCACAGCATTGTAAAGAAAACAATTGTTGCTTTAGTATCTAGGATACTGTCCATGGATAAACTAATCTACAGTGAGGGTGTTGAATCGTAGATACAAAAAGGTTACTGCGGAATTAATTCTCCTAAGCTGCAGATGTTGAAATGGAGTAACAGAACCTTTTAAAAAATGTGCTGTTATTTGTTTAGCAAGGTACAGAATCCAAATAGACATGTGGCAAGTCTGAAGGCAACTATATAAAATGACTGCTTAAATAAGCCTAGCCATTTTCTTATGTGAACCTAGTTCTAATTCTTCTCAAGAGAAATGCCAAACCAGACCACTGCGCCATAAGAGCTTATAAAGCTAATGGCAGTGTCACTTCTCACTGCCTCTCCTCTATCTTCTTTGGATGGCAACAAGATCATTTTAAAATAAAATCTGCTGAAAAATAATCTCTTGCTTTGAGCTGCATGAAAAAAACCCTGACGACACATGCTTTCCATTCGATCCTCCCAATTCTCAGACCAAAACATTCACAGATACACTTTTATTTCAGGGATGCTGGCAGAACAGCAGTATGGTTTTCCTACCACACTGATTATCCTGCTCCTCAATGGCTCAACTACCAGATTTCTCTGGAGCTTGACACTCCACAGTGTCAAGGACTTTGGTCTTTCGGATCCCATAACATCACCTCTTGCCAAGAAATGTTGACACATTTTTCTTTATCTGGTCACATCAACTCCTAAATATAAATATGTAGTGACAGGACAAGGGGTAATGGTTTTAAACTGAAAAAGAGTAAGTTTAGATAGGGCATAAGGGAGACATTTTTTAGGATGAGGATGGTAAGACACAGGAACAGGTTGACCAGAGAAGCTGTGGATGTCCCATCCCTGGAAGTGTTCAAAGTCAGGTTCGACAGACATTTGAGAAACCTGATGTACTGAAAGATTTCCCTGCCCATGGCAAGGGGGTTGGACTAGATAATCGTTAAAGGACCTTTCCAGCCCAAACCATTCTATGATTCTATCAAATTCAAGCCTCCCCCTTGTTTCTCCATTTATGAAAATGTTGCCTATAAACCAATCAATATCTCTGGTATTATCTCCCCATATGTCTCCCAGACTTCTCTGTCCATCCTACTAGTGAACAGTCACATTTTCATCCCACCTCCCATTCTGCTTGTCATGAATGGACAATAACAGTATTTCAGACACTTCAGACATCCTCTCTTTGTGACAAAGCAGATGCCATCAACTGTTTTAATGCTCTTTAGTCTCTGTGGGTGGGATTCATCTCATCTCTGTGTTTAAAGTGTAGCTGTCTAGACTAGTAATCTTTTTATAGTCAGCCAAAGGAAACACAGAGTAGCCTTTATCTGACCTATTTTAAGCGTCTATTTCAGGGTGAAGTGTCCCATGCCTTAGAAGTGTCTATTTCTTGCTCAGATAAATCCTACCTTCTGCATCTAATCAAGCTCTTACTGCCACCAGTGTCCTTGTTTTTCTAATGTTTCTAACCTTTATTTCCAAAGTAACAAGACTAGGAGTCCTGGAACAGATTGTTCAAATTTGTTCAAAGTAAATCTATGCAAAAGATCTTCAAAACTAGATCTGGGTCTAGCAGGTTGAGCTTCTGAGGTTTTGAAAAATTTATCTCTAACTAAATAGAACAAAAAGTTGAAATGTTGACATTTCATGTGACTCAACTATATTAAAAGAACAATAAAGGTCAGCTATAGAAAAATGTGTCTTAATATATCTGAAAAATTCTTTTTCATTTTCTCTTTGCTAAAAGAACCTTCACATCTTAAGGAAAGCATTAGATAAAATTTGGCAATATATTGAATTTTTTTTTTAAGTTGAAAGGGCATGTTTCAACCATGTCAGTACCATATGAGAAGGCTTCAAATCCCAGTCCTTTCTCCTACTGAATTTTGAGTTTGACAGAAAATTAGTTCCTGACCTCAAAGTCTCACCTAATTCTTAAGCAATTGCAGGTCAAGCAAATTTAATTTTTTTAAAAAATCTTAACATAGATCAAGGTAGATCAGACCCACATTTTTTATTTGTGCGATCATATTTATATTTATTTCACCCTCATTTTCAATTACTGTAGTAAAACGAAGCAACTCAGCTCAGTTAGCATTTATCACAGATGTTGCCAGATTGAGGTGTTATAAGCTTGATTCAAAGCCAAAACTCACTCCAAAGGCATGCTGGAATATAACCATCTGTCTTTCAAAGGCCAACACCTGTTCAAGGCAGCTTTTTAAACTTCATGATTGCCTAAATAAACACACCCTTCAGAGGCACATAATGGAACAAGAATGCTGTACAGGACGAACACTGCCTTGCACTGTCATGGTGGCTGGACACCCACAGTTTCTACACATACTTGGATGTGTCATAGTGTGTCCAGGAGAAACCTATGTAATAGGTAACCTGTGATCATGTTGCTGCAGTATCCAGCAGTATTGAGACCTAGTCTGACTTTAGAAACATAGAATCATAAAATCATTTAGGTTGGAAAAGACCTCTAGGATTATCAAGTCCAGCCTTCATCCCACCATCTCCCTGACCACTAGACAGTGTCCTGAAGTGCCACATCTACTCTTTTTTTGAACACCTCCAGGGATGGTGACTCCACCACTTCCCTGGGCAGCCTGTTCCAATGCCTAACCACTCTTTCAGTAAAGAATTTCTTCCTAATATCCAATCTAAACCTGCCCTGGCACAACTTGAGGCCATTCATTACCTCTTGTTCTCTGCACTATCTAGAATAATGTTTTAGAAATACGAAGCTAATTACTTCCCTTATCAGTTTGGCAAGAGGTGAATTTTTTATAATTTCAACAGCACTAAGTTAACCACCTGTAATCTCTTTCAGCTTTCATTCTGGAGAAATAGCTGGCCCTGATGTCCTGGTTCTGTCAGGACAGGGTTAATTTGGTGCGGCCGGGCTATTCCATACCATGCTGACATCATGGCCCAGGGCCAGTTCTGGTCCCGCATGTGACTCTCGCGGGTGCAGTTGCTCGCTTCATCTGTTTGCCTGCATGGTATCACTTAATTTGTACTTTGTTTTTCTCACTGTTGTCATTGCTGTTGTTTCTGTGATTGTTTCTTGTGTGTCATTGTGTTAAACTCTGCTTATCTCAACTCAAAAAGGAATTCTCAAGCACTCCTGCCTTTCCCTTTGTCCAAGATGGGGCAGCAGCAGCCGCGCATGTGGCTCAGCTCCCAGCAGGTACTGAACCACCACAGCCTTACTAAATCACCATACCTGAGAATAAACCCTGTTAAATGTCATTCATATTAGATTACAAAAGGATCAAACGGAGGGACTAGAGGACCAACCTCTTGTGTTGTTCTAGAACTTATAGCTCTTAATTTAATACCTAAAGGATCCACTACCAGTAAATTAGGTCATCTGTTTCCCACCATATCAGTGTTTTGTTCACTGGATATGCAAGATATATACCTTCAGGGATTAAAAAAACCCATGTGTCCAATTTCAGTAAATGCCTTAGCTGTGTCAAACTATGCCATAGCTTTTCATTGCTGAATTAATTTCCTGATTCCATCAAACACAGGGCGGCCCTAAGGTTCTTGAAATGTCTTTCTTGCACTACTGCTATTTCAAACTGAAAAATCCTTCCTGAATAAAAATACCTTTAGCTGAATTTTCTCATATTTTTTTCTTGGCCCAAAGAATGATTTTGGAAATATCAGTCAATTCCATTTGGCAGCTTGAGATATGGAAGTAAAAAAAAAAAAAATCTCTTTCATGTTTTAAGAACTTTTTTGCAGATGCTATGTTTATACTTGGGTAACTGAAAGCTAGCATTTGCATATGTACATACACAACTCTGCTTCACTGTGGACTTAATCTTGTTAGATTTGCTCAGAATTTTTTATCTAAAAGGAAGAAGAAAAGTACAAACACCAAAATTCTAAAAGCTTTGGTCTTCATATGCAACAACAGTCTGAAAATAAGATCTGTTAAAGGAGTCTCATGGGAACAGGTATTCTGTATTCTCTATGCTGTAGGAGAAGTAGCTATTGCCTTCTGGTACTAATATTGCCTAACACAGATGGTTCGCACCAGGAGGTGCTTGTCCCTTAGGACAACAGTAAGAAAGGCACAGACTCTGGAAGGTGTCATTCACAATGCTATGTATTAGAGCTAGCACTGTACAAAGAGAACAGCATAGTTAATCTGAAGTCCCTTTACATGTTGTGGTGTAGCATCAAAGAGGATTCTAACCCACAGACAGCACACCATGCAGACCCTGTCCATAGCAGACATTCTCCCCTCTCTGTCATGCAAGCTATTGTAGGATTTCCTTACAAATAAACAATTCTATTTATCCTTTCTACAGTCAAATGTTATTCACATGAAAACTTCTTGCCACATTTTTAGATAAAGACAAGGCCACACAGGTATAATTGCTGGTAACAGGTGGGAGTTTCATACAGGATGCTCTGTCATGGTAAGCTACTTGAGTTTATCCCATGGCCAAGGCATTTGTGGAGCCTATAGCACAGGCCTGAAAGCCATGCTGCACGGCCCGGCACAGACCTGGGCGTGCTCAGGTTGACTGCTGTCAGAAAGTTAAAGTTCCACAATCTGCAGTTGTTTAGAGCTGATTTACATCGTTTCTTCTTTTTTATTATTTTTTTTTTTTTGTTATTATTTTTACTTGAAGAGGCTGCAGGAGAGGCAGGGACTGGCACACAGTGAGGAATCAGTATACAAAGTTTACAGTGAAGGCATATTCAAGTGTACTCCATATGAACATACAAAAATAAATCTCTTTGCCAATGAGGCGTAATCCTATCAAACATCCAACAAACCACCAAACCTTGCAGGCTTTTTGATAAATTAAAGTCCTTTCTTTTAAGGGAGCAGCTTCTAATTAGCACTATTAAAAGTCAGAAAATGCTGGAAACACTAAAATATTTTTACTTAAATTATTTTACCATTTTTTCAAAAGGTGTGAAAGAGACCCTCTTCAGCAGACTTTTATTGCTTTAGAAAAAAACAATAACAAACATCTGTCAAATGTATATTTCTGAAAGCAAGTATCTGTTTAAGAAAAAGAAGAGATAACTGTCTCATTAATAGAAGCATTTTTCAGTTATTAGTAACAATAAAGTACCCTTCAAATTAGAAAGAAACTCTTACATTAGGTGTTTACTTGAATTATTGCAATACCCTGGGAAATAATATTCTATATAGAAGAACTTCAGTTGTATATTATTTCATTATAAAAAGAAAGAAAATAAAAAGATAATGAAGTATTTAATATTTTTATTTTTACAGTTCAGTCAATGGTTTCTACTAGAGGAATAAGACTGTAATTTATTCACACTCTACATTTTTTCCAGACTAACTTTCAAGTGGTAAAGATTCTGCTATTTTAGCACAGTTGGATCACATCCCAGTGGAAGTGGTATCACACGTTTAAGAAACAAAGTATTCTCCAGGACTGAGATACACTTGCAAAAATCAGAGGACATTGCTTTCAAATAAATTGGAAGGATGGCATAGAGAAGGATTTTCTAAAGGATGTCGTAAAACAGTCTTTGACAGTCAGCTGATAAATAGAGCTGAAGAAAAGTTAAAACCAGGTCAAAAGACAAAAATGTCTAAGTGGTTCACAAGAATGTTGATGCAAAATAGTATATTGGGAAGTCACTAATACTAGAGGGCGACAGCATATGATGACAGAAACCATTAGAAAAACCCTCAGGCATATACAACATTTTCTGAAAAAGGATATTAAATTTATAACTTATTGTCGCTAAAGCTTAAAATTACAACTTCCAGTTGTGCTGGAAAATTAGGAGCATGGATGAAGGTTACTTTTGCTGGTCTTGTGGGTGTCTTGGACTTGGAGCTTTTTGAGAATATCCTCAAAAAGGACTTGTTTCCAGGCCAAAAATGGTCATTCTACTCTTTCCTGGTCACGTGGTCTACTGATCTAAGTAGCAGTGCTGTACTGAGACAAGACCACATCACCTAACAGGTCTTTCATTTTTAACTACAGTCACTCTGTTTTACATCTTTCTGCTGCGCAGAAGCTGACAACTTTGGCTGGTCATTTATCCCAGTGTAAATGTGAACTTTGTACTATTACAGCTGTGAATTCAGAAATATACACAACACCTGGAGCCTGAAATTTTCTACACCTTTAGCCACTAGCTAGCAAGACTTTTATTTAGATTTACTGTGAAATTATGTAATAATATTGGCCTATTCTGCTGAGAAAGGGAAATGCTGAAGTAGCTTTTTCTTTAAGTATTCTTAGCTGTGTTAATAGTTCACCATAAATATATTCAGTATTTGATTTTTACTGTATGTTGCCTCTGCATTTACACCACAAAGCAAATCTTTGAGGAATGGTATTTATACCACCTGTGTATCCGTATATACAAGGAGAATAATCTTGACTTAAAGCTCCTTCAGCATTCTGACAAGAAAAAAGCAGTTCCTCCCTTTCTGTAGGATCACAGGACAATCAAGGCTAGAAGAGGCAGGTTTGGAAAGTGCCCCAAAGTCACAGCCTACACAACTTCTCTGGGCAACCTCTGCTAAATGTGACTGTCCACATGGGAAGAAAGTTTCTCCCTATGTCTATCCTGAATGTTTCCCATGGCAAAGAAGAAAAATAGGTATATAGGCAAAAAAGAACGACTGGACTTCCCATGGATGCATCCCAACCTGCGCTGCTACCCCCATTCAGGGAGCTCCCCTCACCCCTAAAAAGTTTAAATAATGCTGTTAGATGTACTCTGTAGATAGTATAACTTCTCCTCCATTGTTCTTTTGAACAACTCCAATCCAAGTCTGCCTACAGCCCCTAGTATCAGAGCCTAGGATGGCATTTGGCTTAGTTTTGTCCTTAGAATCACAGAATTGTCAGGGTTGGAAGGGACCTTAAAGAGCATCTAGTCCCAGCCCTCCTCCCATGGGCAGGGACACCTCCCACTAGATCAGTGTTGAGCCACACTGTGCACTCACAGACCTTCACATCACATCCCATCAGCCAGCCATGGCATTTCTGAAGACGGACAGCTATGCAGAAGTGCTCAGTTGTGGCACTAGAAAGAATTCACGGAACCACTCTTAATTTAAAGAAAAAAAATATATTTACTGGCCTGGCAATATTGCTTTACTTGAATAAGAGACAAAAAGAAGGTATGGAAAATAAAGATAAAATTTGTTATTTAAAACACTCACTAATATTTTCCAAACTAATTTTCTATATTAAGCTTTTTCATAAACTTCTGTTCTTCTAGAATAAAGAACGGAAAATACGTGAGAGGTAAATTATTGGCCATTACCACTTCTAAGTTATGAAAGTACATGGAAGATTTCTTGAAAGCGAAACACAAATGCAAGCCAAAAGGATTTGAATTTACTGCACCAAGCATAGCACCTGTGTACTCTGAACTGACTCAAAAAACAGAGATGTTCTCAGAGGAACCAGTTGCATTCACCTGGGGATGATTTTTCAATTATCAGAAGAGATGAAGAAATAAAAATCAAGAGAGAAAATGTGCAAGACTCTGCCGTACATTATTTAAAAAAAAAATAATCTTTGAATTGACTCAGCTTTATCTAAAATAAATATGTAGGCTGTCAATACATTGATTAAAATACCCTGAATAAATCAACTGTTCCTCTCATGATGGCTTGCTGAGAGTGACAAATCAGTTGACATAACCCTTATTCAATTTAATACATCCTGAAAAAACTAATAAAGTCTTTTAAGCAAGGGAGATGGTATGGAACCTTTGCTGCAGCTAGAGGGGAGGATGACCCTGTTATGCTAAGAGATGAGCTGGACAAGTTTAATTCCAGTTTATGGTTAAGCAAAATATGTGAATGGGTTGCTTCATTCAGAGACCTAAAGTCAACTGTATATCACAGCAACATATTGATGAGCAACATGATGTGATGCTCTCATTCACTTGCAAAGCAAATGGCATATACAAGCCAACAGCAGTCTCAAATCTCAGGGGAATCATATACCTCTTCAGCTTTCAGTTTACTAAAAAATTATACTAATTTGCAACAAGCACTGCAAAATTTAAATAAGTCAACAATAAATACATAATAATAATAAACTGGGAAAAATTATGCTTTTTCTCTGCCACTATCTTCAGTTATAATAGAAATGAATGAAGCATTTAAAATACAACTAGACTAAATACTACTATAAATTTCTGTGAAAAACTAAAAAATAAAGAGGAGTAAAGTCCATAATTGACAAAATAAATTGGGCCGATACTGCCTTCTAATCCAGCTCTTTATACAACCCTAGCAGTGTATCAGGCTTGACAACAGTTTAGGTAGGAGTCCTTTCAACAGCTGGGCTGCATTTTGTTGATGTATGCAGCACTATATTCCCATGAGGTTCACTTAATCTTCTCTAGAGATTTTCCTTAGACATGCCCTTTCCTTAAACACCCACCCCCTTCCCAGGCCATACATCCTGTGTCCCTCCTCTCATGAGAAGCATCAGAGAATTCAATTCAATATTTCTTTGCTTGCTAACACCTTGTGAGAACAAGATTGACAATACGATCAGGATTTTCCCCACTTTCCACTAATATCAATAACTCTAGAAGTTACACGCTGAATGAAGGTCAGAAATGGCAAAGTTCCCATCCTACAGCCCACCCCAGCCAAGATTCCGTTGCCTGGTGTGGTGAGGCTTACCGATGTTCAACTCCTTAATGCCTTTGTTACAGGTGTGTTCCTGTCCTCCATTAAGTACAGCCCATACTTTTGGTAGTTATAATATGGTTTCAGCTCACATATCAGTATTGAAATTCCCTTTTACAATGCAACCCTCAACATAATAGTATTTGCAATCTAAATGGCACATACAGAAATCAAGAGCTTCCTAACAAAATGCTTTGTTTCTGATGTGATTACTTGGGAGGACACCAGCATATATGGGAAATGGAACAATATATAACTCTCAAAACAGCTGTGAACTTTTACTTTCTATTTGGAAGTAAATTTCTTTGAAAAACATGTAAAGGTTGTTGATTTTTAAAACTCATTTTGCACTTCTGTATCCTTGAAACACTTTTAAAATGTTTACTTGATTAAAAACTGACAACTCAACCTTGTCAAATACTTTTCCTGCATGAGAAGACAAAGGAATACATTGAGCTAGTAAATTATAATAATCCCATAATCCTAAGAGCATGTTTACAGAGTTTTCATATTACTAATTGCCAAGAGAGTCGGCATTTAATTACTTTCCACAATCTCCACATAATATTTCTCTTTTGTCTTAGCTTTTTAGAAACACATTTAGGCTTTTTCCCAAACTACCTGGAAGATCCTAAATAACAAAATAATTGTGTTTGTCCATTGTGATGAAAGATTCCATTTATCTGTTATCTCTGAAATTTAAATACAGTTTTAATTTATTTTTCATGTTGTGATTCCATGTGAGCCTGTTCTTTGAAAATCATGTTATTTATTTTGTATTTATTTTGTTTTCTTTCAAAATTATTCAAGATTAATAAATACATCTCTTACAGGCTTGGCAGCTTTCCAGATAATTTTATTAATTTTCATTCTTACAGGCCATAATAGCTGAAACTTCACCCTTTCTTTCCTCCTTGGATCTTTGCCCAAATTCACATTCAAGTCAAACTCACATTAAAGCTAAGAAAGAGCTGCTGGATAGATTTTAAAGATTAGGTCAAAACTCTTCAAGGTATTCTTTCTCTGTTTATGCATACATTTCATAATTAATGCTATTAAATACCTTTTCACTTAAAACATGTAAAAGGTGAAATACAGTTAAAATGGTTGAAAAGGAAAATGAAGTCACAACACTAAGTGGAAAAGTGTTCCACATTGGAACATTGAATTCTGAAAAGATGGAATTTGAAAGAAAGAAGAACAGTTTTGCTAATGAAAAAGGATAGCATTTTATTTTTCCAAGTTAACACTCCTGACATTTAATGAAAACCAAAAAAACCCCTCAAACTACCTGCAGAATCATACCAATGAAACAAATCTATTTTCAAGTACTTGAAAATCTGCTTATTTGAATCTGTTTCCTTACAATCCTGTGCTCTGTGTAAAGATTTTTCTGATATTACCAAGTGCTCATCAGATATTTTGTTTTGTATAACGTTTTTAGTTTTGAAAGCAACCTGATTTAAAAATTATATTTAAAGATAAGAAATTTAGACCAAAGAATTTTACTTTAATTCAATTTGTAAACTCAAAATATTATTTTTGTTTGTTTGTTTTTTTCACAGAGCTGCAAAATGTGTTGTTTACACCACTCAGCTATCCACATGTTACTTAAGCAGTGGGGAATGCTTCAAGTACACCCAGCAGTTTCCAACTCAGAATACCTTTGGTTTGATCTGTAATGCATAGGGTACATTTTTGATTAAAAACCTGCACAGCACTAGTTAGTCATATTTAGTCACCAGGGGATAAATATTATTCTGTCTAGATAATTGTTTAAGTTAAATTAAGGAATAAAATAACATTTTCATTCCAAAAGCTAACCCTCAATTCATTTCAATAATTGTTAGCACATCCAGGATTTGGGGGTGAATGTTCATTATAGCTAATATTCTAATTGTGGGGTGTATATGTAGCAAAAACACTTAACCCGAAACTCTTAATAGACCTTCTAATGAAAATGTATCACCAATTGACCTTTTCAGTATCTTTTCCAAATGGCATTGGACAAAATTGGCAATTAAAATAGTATCCCTTCTTCCTATGGAGTTATTTGGGAAAAACTTTAGAGCAACTGACTCACCACTGAATGCTGCAGTGAATAATTCTCAGACAAAAAAGTATTAAAATTCCTTGTCTTTTAAATTCTTAGTCCCTTCTTTAGGAACAACCTTCTTAGCATTTTGAGTTTCAGCTGGCCAGTTCTTCACTACTTTGCACTTTCTATCGTCTCAACCTCAAGGCAAAGCAGAATAATTTGGTATCATAGTAGCACCCTATAGCATAGACGTGACTCTGTGCTTCCAGACAGTGGGGATCTGGGCCATCTTTATGAGCTAATAATTCCTGAATGTGACATACCATTTTCATAAAGAGGACATGAGTGCTCAAGGGCTAGTTCTTGTCCATCTCTGTAGGGGTGAGAGAGTGCTGGGGCAGCCCCTGTATTCCCTGTATCTCTTTTCACTGCAAGGATGGAAGAGTGAGAGATGATGCCATCATCTTTCAGTATTTCCTTAGAAGTCTGATTTATTATCAGTAATGATTTTCTGCTTCACAGGAACACAGACCTGACAGCAATAACAGCTGTTGTTGTACCAGATCACCGGAGATTTACAGAGTTCCTTATTTCCAGGGAGTATTGCTTCAGTGTAGAGGTCACAATCCTGACAAAGAACCACTGTACAAAGTTATACAACTTTCATGGCTATAAAACTTTGAATCGAAACAAATAAATGTGTCCAATACAATATAGTTCTCTTTTATGTCCTGGGCAAGTCTACAGTTTCCATGGTTACCAAAGGGCAGTCTAGTAGAGAAACCATCCACATTTTCTTTCAATATATATTTTTTTAGGACTATCCTTTTGAAAAGTTAGTACAGAATGTTGTAACACATTCCCATGACTCTTCTTTTTGCTGTTTAGTTAGCAATTTATGCAAAAAGCAATTAACCAATTTTAAACAAATAACACAGAGCAACCTTGAATATTCTCTATTCAAAAACAGCATCTCTAGTAATATATGTAGTATATGTAGTCTTCATTCAAATGATTCACTTTAGTGTGCAATTGCTTCTAGAACTGTAAAAAAAAAAATCATGATGATATATTTCATACTATTTCAAAATTATTTTCAACTAATCAAAACTATACATTTAGAAGCAGTTCTGCCCATCAGGATTGACCTTTAGACTTTATTTCCATTGCTATGGCCAGCAAATGTAATTACTTGCATTATTTATACCCCCAAAAGTCCAAAGTAGGCAGCATTCTTCCTGAGTAATGAGCAAGACCCAGAACTCTAAGTTCTTAAATGAAATGTAACTTCTTCCTCTCAGTTCTGATTTGCAAGTTCATATCTAGGGGAAGGGGCAATGGGCACAAACTAGAACACAAGAAGTTCCACCTAAACATAAGGAAAATCTTCTTTACTTTGAGGGTGACAGAGCACTGGAACAGGCTGCCCAGAGAGGTTGTGGAGTCTCCTTCTCTGCAGACTTTCAAAAGCCACCTGGATGAGTTCCTGTGCAACCTGATCTAGGCAAACATGCTTTAGCAGAAGCATTAGACTAGATGATCCTTTTCAACCCTTACCATTCTGTGATTCTATGATTCTGTGACATCTAGGTCTTTTGCAATGATACTCGGTCTTTAAGTGCCTAGGTCACTTTAAATAACATGACCATGACAATGTTCTGAGCCTGGGCTGAAGATATAATCTTTGATCTATTTCACTCTTCCTGTTACAGAAAAACTGAGATGAATAAATAGTGTCATTTATTTCTGTGGAAAGGTCTCAGTCAAGAAAATTTATTTAATGATAGCTACATAATCTATCCATACATATTCAGTATTCAGTGAAAACTAATTAAGCTTGAATATCACTTAATGCAATGTACACTTGTCACTTGTATCTTTCACAGTGATTTCATAAGATTATATTTTAATCACATTCAAGAGTTTTCCCCAAAACAGCACTGGCTGTAACCTAGCCCAGTTCTTCGAAATCAGGTTAGAGTCATAGAACAGTCCAGGTTGGAAGGGACCTTGAAAGACCATCTGGTCCTAACTTTTGTGGGAAACAGAGCCTAGGTGAGATTATCCCCCACCCTGTCCTAAACTCCAGTGATGGAGACTCCATCATGACCCTGGGGAGGTTGTTCCCGTGAATGATTATTCTCACTGTAAAAAAAATATGTTCTTATATCGAGATGGAACCTTCCCTGGTACAATTTGTACTCATTGCCTCTTGTCTTTTCCATGTGGCTTTTTGTGAACAGAGCCTCCACCTTCTCTGTAGCCATCTGAGACATCCCAAGTGACAAAAGACTCTAGCCCTGTGATCATCTTTGTGGCTCTCCTTTAGGTCCTCTCCAGTCTGCCTGGTTTTTTTTGAATTGTGGTGACCAGAAGTGGACATAGTGTGGCCTCACAAGAGATGGGTAGAGTGGGATAATTATGTCTCTATCTCTGCTAGTAATACACCCTGCAGATGCAGCCCAGGATCTGACTCGCCTTTGTTACTGCAGTGGTGCATTGCTGACTCATGGTCAGCTTTTTGTTAGAACAGGGTTAGAAAGGGTCATGAGTGTTTAGTGGGAAAAATAATATGAATAGCCAGTCTAACAGTGGCTGCATTTTTCCAAAGCAGACCTTTTCACTGCTTTTCCAAGGATTCTTTTCAGTAGCCACACATGCTGGGCAGATCTGGCTGACATTTTATATTCTCACTCAACATACCAGCAAGAATTAGAAAATTTGGAACTGTGTAATCTTCCCCTTTCTAATGTAGAGAAGAGGGGAAGGCTGGACTACAGATAACTCTTGGATTAACTCATTCAATTGAAAGCATGCAGGTAGTTCACCTGTTGCTACAAAGGAAGAAGACTAACAGATCCAGAAGTGTGGCTTTCTATCCTGAAACAGATTACATCATTACCTCAAAATTTTTATTTTGACCTACCTAAAAGGAACCTCACATACTTTCTGTATGCAATCCTCTATTTCAACAAAATACAGCTGTGTGTCCTGTCTTTTGTTCCCAAGACTACCAGATTTATTTTCCAAGTACTCTTTCTTCTGATAAAGATCAAGGGATTTTACAGAACTAGAGTAGCATAATTAGGGACTGAAACCTAGTTTTAGAGATCATTAATATTTGGCTTTGAAATGTTTTCAAATTCTCATTAAACTGTATTAACATGTGGTGGGTTGACATTGGCACTGGATGCCGGGTTCCCACCAAGCCACTTTATCACTCTCCTCCTCTGCGGGACAAGGTGGGGAGAAAATAAGATGGAAATAGTATCGTGGGTCAAGATAAAGGCAGTTTAATAAAGCTAAACCAAAGGCCACACAGAAGCAAAGGAAAACAAAATATTTATTCTCCACTTCCCATCAGCAGATGTTCAGCCACTTCCCAGGAAGCAGGGCTTCATTACGCATAGTAGTTGCTCTGGAAGACAAACATCATATGTCGTGTGTGTGTGTGCCTTCTTTCTTTTAGGTTTTACTCCTGAGCAGACATCCTAATGTATGGAATATTCATTTGGTCAGTTTGAGTCAGCTGGCCTGGCTATGTCCCCTTCCAATATCTTGTCCATCCCTCAGCCTACTGGTAGGAGAGACAACCTTGATACTGTGCAAGCACTGGTCAGCAGGAGCCCAAACACTGGTGTGTTATCAACACCCTTCTAGCTACCAATACAAAGCATAGCACTATTAGGGCTGCTATGGACAAAATAAACTCAATCTCAGCCAAAACAGAAGGTCCAAAGTACTTAACTATAAAAATATGACATTGACTTTAATGGTAGATACTTAAGTTCTTTGAGTATTAAGACTGGACCTTGGGCTCACTATCCCATGTGTGTTTAACTATCATGTTGAATCAGAATCTTACTATACCAGTACCAACATTAATGGCAACAGTGATGATGCAGGGTGATCATTTTACAAACACTAGGTGTTGACATTAAATGTGGACATCAGAGATTATTAACAACACTAAAAAATCTAGTTTTAAAATGGTTCCATATAGTCCATTTGCATATTTGCATCTGCTTTCTCCACATGGTTTGGAAATCTTGAACTATGTTTTTTTAGTCATATCTACAGATCCCAAGTTTGGCTTCCCAACACATATTTTCCTTTTCATATTGTCAAGGTTCAAGGTCAGTCTGCTAGACCTATAACAGATGCTCTCTGTCAACCCCTCTTTCCCCCTCAAAAAAGAGGAAGTGAAAGGGAATAAGGGAGAGAGACTTATTGATCTCTGTTGGCCCCCCTCCCCTCCCAAATGGGAGAGAAAGGGAATGAGAGAGAGACTAAGGGATTGGAAAAGAATACTAAAACACCTTTAATGAAGATAATAATAATAAAATGGAATATATACAAATTTATACAACACCAGTATTGAACCCAATCTCCCCCTGCCAGCAATTATGTCACCATCACCACTGATGCTGTGGAGCAGGCACCGGGGAAGTCCAAAACTGGGCTCAGCGGCTGATGGGAACTGGGCTCAGGAACACATGATTCAGGACCGAAGGTAGAATGGATGGAGTCCTCCTCAGATACTGGCCATTGAAGAAGGGGAAGTCAGAGAGGAAGAAGAAGGGGAAGAGGAAGGAAAGAAGAGGGAAACTGAGACCCTCATGATTCCTCAGCTTTATACTGAACATGACCTATATGGGATGGAATACCTCGTTGGTCAGTTTAGGGTCACCTGTCCTGGCCACCCTGCCCAGCAGGTACGACCTTTCACTTTCTGCACCCCGNTTCAGGACCGAAGGTAGAATGGATGGAGTCCTCCTCAGATACTGGCCATTGAAGAAGGGGAAGTCAGAGAGGAAGAAGAAGGGGAAGAGGAAGGAAAGAAGAGGGAAACTGAGACCCTCATGATTCCTCAGCTTTATACTGAACATGACCTATATGGGATGGAATACCTCGTTGGTCAGTTTAGGGTCACCTGTCCTGGCCACCCTGCCCAGCAGGTACGACCTTTCACTTTCTGCACCCCGTAATGTGGTACACAAGATGTAGCAGTGACCTTGGCTAGCATACTAGTCCTCGGTAGTAACTCTAAACGTTGAGCATAATCACTGCTCGAACCACACATTGTCTGCAAAAAATATGCTGTTATCTTGAGAAGGTGCAGTTAGTTAGAAGAGACTGAGCTGAAAAGNTCGTTGGTCAGTTTAGGGTCACCTGTCCTGGCCACCCTGCCCAGCAGGTACGACCTTTCACTTTCTGCACCCCGTAATGTGGTACACAAGATGTAGCAGTGACCTTGGCTAGCATACTAGTCCTCGGTAGTAACTCTAAACGTTGAGCATAATCACTGCTCGAACCACACATTGTCTGCAAAAAATATGCTGTTATCTTGAGAAGGTGCAGTTAGTTAGAAGAGACTGAGCTGAAAAGTAAAATCACTGAACAGGAATGTTTGGTTCTAACTCAAACTAGGACACATATTTATCACTTTTCTATGTCCTCAGATGTCTATTTGAAAAAATCCTTTGCCTTCCCTAGAGAGCTCAGGGTGCTTACCAGTGTTCAGAGAGTTGTTGAGGGTTCACCAGGGTAAAAAAACCTCAGATCCTAACTCAAGCCCAGCTTAGCTTTTCTAAAATCAGTGAAGGAGCTGGACCCACCATCAGATGAACTCTGGTCTCACTAAGTTAAGCAGTCTGTAGTGAGGCTTCCCATACCTCTGGGCAGAGCTATTAAATCTCACACAGTCTTTGATGCCTGCCTTACACTGTCCCACCCACCAAATCATAGAAGCATAGAACTGTTTAAGTTGGAAAAGACCTTTAACATTTTTTTTAGTCCAACCATTAATGAAGCACTACCAAGTTCACCACTAAACCAAGGCCCTAAGCACCACATCTACACATCTTTTCAATATCTTCAGGGATGGTGACTCCACCACTTCCCTGGGCAGCATGTTCCAGTGCTTGACATGCCTGTAGGTGAAAAAATTTTTCCAAAGATCCAGTCAAAACCTCCCTTGGCACTACCTGGGGCCATTTCCTCTTGTCCTGTCACTTATTACTTGGGAGAAGAGATAGAGTCCCTAGAGCATGCTTTCTCAGATCGTTTGGCCCTCTTCAGACACTTCTTCAGTAATCACCTGATCAGAATGAGCATAGAGAGGTCTTCCAGCAGCTTCTGTTGGAGCAGTCCTTCCTCACACTTGTTTTTTAACTCCTTTTCATTTTGTTTACTTAATTCAAGTGAAGAGGCTCCTCTTAAATAAAGGCGATATTTCAGGAACTGCTCTGGTAGAGGTTTGTAGTATGAGACTATCACCAGATTATCGCAGGCTTCATGCAGCTGTACAGGCAGTCTTAATCTATTTTCTAGTTGTATCGTGTTACAAATTAACATCTCATTTGACGCCCACTGTTTTTCATGTTTCTCTCATATTGATTAACATGGATAATCTCTAATAGGAATTCTTTATTCTGATTTACTGAGTATATTAATACTTCTGTATTCTCACGCTGTTACTTCTTTCTTCCCTGGTATTAAGAAAAGCTCAGAATTTGGTATCATTTTCATATTTAACTAATGTTATTTCTATTCCAGGAATAATCTTCCTTGGTATTCCTGAAGTTGATGCAAACTATACTCATGCTGAGTAGACATTATAGTTAATGTAATAAGTGACTGTGTACTATTTCTAATAGTTATTAAACTATTTGTTGTTTTCTAAACCGGAGAGAGCATAGGTATACAGAAGAATGTACTCTGTGTTCCCAAGTCTTTAATTTTGTTGAAAATAGATCTTCTTCTTTGTTTCTGAGATTTATTAGCTTTGGATGTCTGACCTTCATTATAATTATGCACTCATGAGAGCACCTTCACTCAAATGCTCTGATAGCTCTTTTTAAAATGTGACTTGGACAAACCACGTACGGAAGTATGAAGTTTGATTTTAAATAAATTAAACTGTTCATTGAGTATTTTGTGGGAGGGATCCTAATGTTGCTGTTCACTTCAGCAAAACATAGATTTCAAAATTACAATGAACACCTAACAATGCAGTTAAAAATAAAAACAATGCAACGCATATGCTCACAGATTTAAACGCCAAGATTTCAATTATCTGACTTTGAATACTCAGCTATGTGAAACTGCTCTGACTGTTTTTCAACCACTATGAAATATCACCTTTGCATTCTTCCTGCCAGTAAAGCAGCTGAATAAACTGCCAGGTAACTTCTGCAATAAAACGATATTTCCAGCGTGTCTTGCAATGTAACACATACTGCTTAATATTTTCATCAGAATTTTCACTTTTTTTTCTTTCTTCTGAAAACAGAGAAAACAGTGTATGCATGTATCCAGCGCTGAGATCTGCAGAATTTTAATTGCTTTCTGATCACTAAAAGTGGTTAGTGTATTTCACTTTTTCCTAGAGTTTTTCAATCTGCAAGTCAAGACTCATTTCAAGTCACAGTGAACTACTGCTTACTAAAAGAACCCTGAATGGGTGCCTTCTGTTGGTGTTCAAAGCATCCCCCAAATTATATAAGGGTTTAGGGGTATGGTGTCAACTTTTTTGGACGTGACTCCACACACAGCATTGCACAGTAGAGGACCCTTGTCTACATACTTTGTCTTTGTTTGAGTCAACTGCAACGAGCATCCTTGAGTTATGGGAGCCTCTTGAGAGGAGCTAGGGATCCATGGACAGCATTTCTTCCATCATGTCTGTGAACTGTAGGCTGGTTTAGCTGTGAGCTGCACTGGAGGAATGGCCATGTGGATCCAAAACATCTACAGGGCTTGAAATTAATTGCACATATCACTTTTCAAGTACAATTATTTGAAGACATAAATGTTAGAATTTAGATGTGATACAACTCCCAATCTGTGATCTACAGAACAAAGTTAAATTGTGCCTTCATATTATACAGGGCAGCATTCATTTTTTCCTTCAATTGATTGGTACTAGAAATTTTTTTATTTGAGTATAATTAAAGGTCAAGCTTTGGCCCCTCTGGTAAATTAGCTTATAACCTCATTTATTTAAGCCTTATGCATTTAGGTCTATGTAAGGATTTCAGGGCAGAATGTTTCTGTGCTGACAGACACAGCACTAAAAAGAGACATTATTTAGAATCCTCTCTTCAGCAAAGGAAAACAAACCTTTTAAAGTTAACTCTGCTCATAGCTTTCCATTAGCAACTTATTACAATTTAAGAACCAAGAGCAGAAAGTCTCTCTGAGATTTCTCAAAATGCCCCATAAAATATGGGATGGAACAAACTCTGGGAACCACACTTGGAATAAAAAGCTGGAGCAGGGAGGCACAATTCCCAGGTATTTTAACTCCAGAATTTTTTGTGAGATTTACCCAATGCCCTGAAGAATTATAAAAAATATGTTTTTCTGCTGAGGTTAAAAGAAAACCCAGAGAAGAGAAGGCTAGGAAGGGGATCTTATAGATGTGTACTGATACCTACTGGGAGGGAATTAAGATAAGAAAGCCTGAATCTGCTCTGTAGTGCCCAGTGACAGGATATGAGGCAATGGACACAAATAACAACACATTAAATTCCATCTGAATACAAGAAAACACTTTTTTACTCTGAACGTGATTAAACACACTGAACAGGTTGCCCAGAGAGGTTGTGCAATTTCCATCTGTGGAGATATTCAAAACCCAAATGAACACAGTCCTGGGCAACCTATTCTAGCTAATTCTGCTTGAGCAGGGGTTAAAGGACTAGATGACATCAAGAGGTCCCTTCCAACCTCTACCACCTCATGATTCTCTGAAACTGGTCATTAGAATAAGCATCTTCTTCCATGTAATTTCTCCTTATTCTGTTCTGTGCTGGGTTTGAAGTAAACCTGAAAACCCTACAAGGAAAGAGTGAGGAATTAAAGTCATTTAGGGAATTGCTTTATTAGTCTTTTAAATCTTTATTTTTGGCAGCTTATGATAACATTTTTCAATCTAAAAGATTCTGTATTCTAGTGAACATTTTAATTAGCCCAATACCAATTTCAATATCTACATCAGATTGTCAAATATGTCTGTGCTTTAATGCTTCTTTGATTCACAGCTTTTAATGATGAGTTTGTTTGATCTTCAAGCTCCCATTTCATTATACTTATAATGAAACTGTGAATTATAACTTTTTTAGGCTGATTCTACTCTGTTGCATGAAGCTGGATTCTACAACTCTTACTCATTTTATCATTAAGAGCACCTCATTCAACAAGACTTTTTTTGGTAACTCCTAGTCATTAATGTACAGTGTATTTACCTTTTCTCTGAAGTAAGGAAGTTTTTAAAAGATCTCTAACTTCACAAAACAGAAAAATTCCTTATTCTTAAGCCTTAGAAGTAAAGTTGCTCATATAACAGTCATTTCCCAGTTGTCCTTTTTCTTGCCCAGCTGATGCTGATGGATGTGCTGTCCCAGGTCAGGCTGTTGTTTCTGTTGCAATGATTTCTCTCTTTCATTTCCAGTGGCAGCTGTAAAGTGCATCTATAATATAACTTATTATATGGCTAGTACAATTACTAATGTGATTTAATGTTCAAATATTTTGACTTATGTCTCCACATTGCATTATTTTTCCCACTCTTTACATGACTCACATTTTTTCATCCTAAAATAACAGATGTTCATAGAGAAATATATTTCTTTATTTAAACATAAATTTTTGCCAACATAGCTGAAAGTGATAGGGTAAGAGCTGGCCTTAGCTTGGCTGAAGTGTTATTCATCAGGTCCACATAAAATAGTTACTTTGTAAAGAGCAGTGATATGAAGCTGCTTACAGCCTTGAAGCAGTCCCTCAAGGATAAGTTCTTGAGATGTTGCTCCTTGGGGTCATTTATTAGTAATGCTGATTTGATCTTTTTTACTCCATTCCCAAATGTCATCTATCTCTCCAAAAAACTGTTATTTATGGGCTCAGGAATACCTTTAAATGACTTTGATATTTTCCTCTTGTTACTGTTTTCAGAACTTGCCAGATTAGCTTAAAATTAATCTAGTAGCTATAATGTCACAAAAATACAGATACTTGGTTTATCTACTGAAGAGCAATATTTGGGTTCAGTGGCAGATAGCACTTGCTTTGAAGGGCTTTGCTCTGAGGCTGCTCTGTATTCTGAGCGCTCTGAGGATCTGTCTAAATTAAATCAATCTTTGACACCTGAACTTGGGTCTTGTGCTCCATTATGGCAGGATTAGTCTGTAGCTCTTAGATTTCCTTCTGTTTCTCTCTGACTCTGCAGCACATCAGTCATCGCACAGCCCTGCAAACCCAGTGGGAGAATTTTATTTACCCAACAGAGGAGACTGAACAGCACATCCCACTGCAGACCAGGCAGGAGGCTAAGCTCCCCAGCAGCGACACTTTACCTGCAAAGAGTACTCTGCCCTCATTAGTACAGAGGCTTTCAAGTCTTTCCAAATGCTTCCGTGTTTTGAGAAAATTCAGACACTTGATGTTATTTTCCAGACTTGAATGCTACTTGCTGATACCAGATAAGAAAAAATTGCTCAGTGCTTCTTTAAATAAATCAGGTAGATTAAGTTGTCAATGTAATCATCTAATGGGAAATGTTAAGGGTTTGTTCAAAAGCTGACTACTGTAGTCAATAAAAAAAAAACACAACAATTTATGAACTTGGTACGAAGTGGATTAAGTTTTGAATTAGTTATTTCCCAGGAATGCCTACAAGTAAACCTGCAATTTCCCTGCAGTTGATTATTGATAATAACAAGCATTAATAGTAATATCCCAATATCAGCTGCAGGTTCTACTTTTTTATTACTGAGAAACATTTTGTATATATTCATATTTCAGATTTTAAAAAAATAATCAGATGCAGCAGAAATTTATTGTGGAACAAGAAAGAGAAGTGGAACTGTGAACACTGGAGTATCACCCCACCTCTCCAAATGGACTTTGCCTGTGATTAGAAGTAAAATTCAGATGCAGTTCTGTGGCACTAGTTCTGTGCACGCACGGAGCCCAAAATGACTCACCTACCGATATGTCCAAGTAGACGGAGACTAAGGCTCAACTGAACTCAACTCAGGTTTCAAGGTGGTGTGAATATCTGGAGGCAAACAAGTCATGTTGACTTCAGTGGACAGCCATGAAGCTAAAGCACTGTAAGGTACTTTGAAACCCTGGAGTTTCAAATAGCTTTATCTTTCACTGCACAATCATATCATTTTTCATTATATTTCTGTGTATTCCTTTCATGAGAATTATTACATTATCAAGCAGAGCAGAAAAAAATGAGACATAGGAGTTACCGTTTCCTGCAAAAGAAGTGCCAGATATAATAGTTTTTATCACATTCACTTTCTTCAGCAGCCTGCCAGCTATTGTCTTTGAATGAACAAAGCTCTGGAAAGGTTTCAGAATCTGAAAATGTCTTTTTCAAGCAAGTTGGTTCATTTGAACTCTTTTTGAACATTATCTACTGCATTAACAATAATGCACTTTCAGATGTATTTAGGAGCATCTCATTAGACTGTACCTAATAACTAGCTGTTTGGTAAATGATCTAATTGGCCTCAGATTTATAAGTCCACATAGCCTTTTAGCCATGATGCAAGACCTGTATCTTAGTTCTCCAGTGAAAAAAGTAACTTCAAACAGACTTTCTTCTTCTCACTGGCAGTTTTGATGGGCTTGTTTTGAGGGAGTTATTGTATCCAGATACATAACAGGCTACTTTTCTTTACTGAAATATTTTTAGGGGGTGAGATTCTTGATAGCTCACTGCATTGACATATTTCTATTTATTAGCTATATTAATGAATAAATTATCTGTACTTCCTTGATAGGATCAGGCTTTAGCTTATCTGTTTATATGGAGACTCCAATAAACACTGTAAAATATCCTGTTACAGATTTAGATACCTTGTTGCAGCAAAGCACAGATTGCACTAGGCAGGTTGTTTTTTAATTGCTTAAACTGCAGATGACTAGAAAAATATTCCCAGACAGCATATAAAGTTCTTGGCCTCCTCACTTCTGCTTTTCTCTGAGGCATCTGAATCTGCTCTTTGTCCACACAAAACAGTTCTGAATGCAGCAACATGGCAAATGAGATGAAACCGCTCCAGACCTTCAGCAGCTGGAACACTGGTGTGAATGACAAGGGGAAATGGTGTAGCCCTTCATACCAGGTGCAAAGATTTCCTGGCAAAGCAGCTTTATTGATCCCTGTCTCTGATTCTGGAACTAGAGGTATCTCTGCAGTTCCTGTACTGCTAGGCAGCCCAACAGGGAGAGGCTTGTGGAAAAAAGTCTGTTTCTATTTTTTCATCTTCCTGAGGGGATTGTCTCTCAGATGATTGACTAGTTTTGACTGAAACTCATAAAACCACATACATTCGTAACTGTTTAGAAACACTCCACTGTGGTGTCTCAAAGATCCCTTAGACAAGGCTAAACTGAAACTTATGTAGGTTTTTCTGCACTTCTTGTATTATTGTATTCTTCTTAATTTTGAATGGTCTATAGCAGAATTTCTGAAGTGACAATGTCACTTAGACAGTATGTTTTGAATTGTGAAAACAGTAAAAAGTCTCCTTAAGTGTATGCATAGCAAACTTCAAGAGTGATTGAAAACAAAGTGTCAACATAAGATCTATCATTAAATAATCTGTTTTAAAGAGACAATAGAGTATATTTTTGAATTACAGCAATTGCTAGAGATTGTTTGGAGTAACAAGGAAATATTTGGTTCTTGTTATGTAGCAAGAGACATGTTAGTCATCACATACTGTGCAACATTATAGCTATTTAAAATGCTTATTCTGAGGAAATATCTCTTGGTGGTTTGGATTTAAAACAGGAGAACAGTGAGAAAATAGATGCTAAAGATTAATAAGGATTCCCTTATCAGCCAAATGTTCAAAACCAGTCAGGCGTAACCTGTCATTTTGCGAATGTCTTTTACGTGTGGGTTTGGTTTGTGGCAATGTTATGGTAGCAGGGGAGCTACAGAGATGGAAGCTGCTAGAAGCTTCCTGTATGTCCCACAAAGCCAATGCCAGACAGCTTGGACATGGACCTGCTGCTGGCCGAAGCTGAGCGAATCAATAACAGTGGTAGCGCCTCTGTGATAACACATTTAAGAAGGGGGAAAAAACTGCTGCACAACAGCAGCTGGAGGAGAGCAGTGAGAATACGTGAAACAACTCTGCAGATGCCAAGGTCAGTGAAGAAGGAGGGAGAGGAGGTGTTCTAGACACCAGAGAAGACATTCTCCTGCAGCCCATGGTGAAGACCATGGTGAGACAGGCTGTCTCACTGCAGCCCATGGAGGTTAATTGTGAAGCAGATATCCACCTGCAGCCTGTGGAGAACCCCACGCCAAAGCAGGTAGATACCCAAAGGATGCTGTGACCCCATGGGAAGCCTGCGCTGGAGCAGGCTTCTGACAGGACCTGTGGATCCATGGAGAGAGAGGAGCCCACGCTGGAGCAAGTTTGCTGGCAGGGCTTGTCCCCTACTGGGGACTCATGCTGGAGCAGTCTGTTCCTGAAGGACTGCACCCCTCGGAAGGAGCCCACTCTGGGGCAGTTCATGAAGAACTGTAGCCTGTGGGAAGGACTCATGTTGGAGAAGTTCATGGAGGACTGTCTCCCATGGGAGATACCCCATGCTGGACCAGGGGAAGAGCATGAGGAGTCCACCCTCAGAGGAAGGAGCAGCAGAAACAACATGTGATCAAGTGACTGCAACCTCCATTCCCCATCCCCCTGCGTTGCTTGGTGGGAGGAGGTAGAGAAAATCAGGAGTGAAGTTGAGGTGAGGGGAAAGTGTTTTTAAGATTTGGGGGTTTTTCTCATTATCGTACTCTGATTTGATTGGTAAAAAATTACATCAATTTTTTCCCCAAGTTGAGTCTGTTTTGCTTGTGACAGTAATTGGTGAGGGATCTCTCCCTGTCCTTATCTCAACCCATTAGCCTTTCATTCTATTTTCTCTCTAATGTTGAGGATAGGGAGTGATAAAGTGGCTTTGGTGGGCACCTGGCATCCAGCCAAGGTCAACTGGGGCCCTAACCTTGTATTTTGATAATTTCACTAAGAGGTACATTGTTTGCTTGGATTTTTGCATTTGAAAGCACTGCAATTTATCAGTCAAGGAAAAGATAAAAATTAATTTAAAATAATCCTTTTAGATCACATAGGAAAAATAATACGAATATTTAAAGACTTAAAGTGGTTACTTTCTTTATTCAATGTTTGAACCAAGGTGTTGTTTTTTTTTTTTAACAAGGAGAAAGCTTTTCCTTTCCACAAAGCAATCTTATGGTCTTGTCAACACCATTTAAATGGTTGACTGCATGAATTAAAGCAGAATTAAAAAATATCTCTTATCTTTGAGTATTCTGTCCTGCAGCTGTATTTCACTGGGTGACAGGTAGATTTTGTGGAAATGACTGGTATTTCCATCACCCGGTTGGCAGGTCCACAGGACTTTCAGAAGCAGAGTAACCTCAGAGAAGGATCCCCAGGTAGGGATACCCTAAGCTCAGTGGCCCACTCATCGGAGGTGATGGTCTGCAGTGGTGCTACCCAAATCTGGCTGAGGGGCATGTCTCTGGGTAAGGCTGGAGATTTTCTAAGTTTGGGGGATTCTTAGATACTACCCCCGAGATGGATTGGTCTCCTTGCAATGCAAAATGTGAATGTGACAGCATAACAAGGCCCAGAGTAAGGAATAGAGGGCTTCCTGGGACTGTTCCTGATAATAATATTTTTAATGGATTTTTTTACATCTTTTTCATATTCAGGAATAATGGAGGGTTACAAAAGGGTCCTGTATCTGTAGATGCTGCTGTACACTGAAGAGGATGTTTTCTAAATTGGTGAGAGAGTTTTCTAAGTTTGTATCACTCTGCTTTCTCATGGCTGTAAAGCCATCTAACAACATTTTTTTTTAAATCTAAACCATTTAGTGATTATTTATTATATTATTTTATTAAAATAAAATAAATAGTAAA
>VZZY01008388.1:55786-69386 GCA_013400335.1 Eurystomus gularis
TGGCTGGATGGTCGCATCCAGAGAGTGATGGTCAACGGCTCAGTGTCCAGATGGAGGAAGGTGATGAGTGGTGTCCCACAGGGGTCTGTGCTAGGACCAGTGTTGTTCAATAATATATTAATGATATTGACAGTGGCATTGAGGGCACTCTCAGCAAGTTTATGGATGATACCAAGCTGGGGGGTGCAGTTGATGGGATGCCATCCAGAGGGACCTGGATAGACTGGAGAGGTGGGCCCAGATGAACCTTATGAGGTTCAACAAGGCCAAGTGCAGGGTCCTGCACCTGGGCCAGGGCAACCAGCATGATCAGTATAGGCTGGGAGAGGACATACTGGAGAGCAGCCCTGTGGAAAGGGACTTGGGAGTGCTGGTGGATGAAAAACTGGATATGAGCCACCAATGTGTAATCGCAGCCCAGAAGGCCAATCACATCCTGGCCTGCATCAAAGGGATTGTGGCCAGCAGACCAAGAGAGGTGATTCTGCCCCTCTACTCTGCCCTGGTGAGACCTCATCCCTGGAGTCTTTCAAGGTCAGGCTCAATGAGGCTCTGAGTAACCTGACCTAGGTAGATGTCCCTAATTGTGTAGGGAAGTTGGACTAGATGACCTCTAGAGGTCCCTTCCATCCTGAAACATTCTATGATTCTAACTTATGTTCTTTTGATTTTCCTGTTATTCTTCTACTTTTGAAAGAGATCATTTAATTTTCTCTACACAATCCCTGGTTTTTGAACCTTAGGCTGATACTTACTGTCACAATATTCTTACGCTGCCACTGAGTGACATCATCAAGCATTTCATAATTAGTTTCTCTTAACATGCTTACAGGATCCACTACCCTTTTCTCATCCATTTAGCTGAAGATTCTGAACACAGGGACAAATCATGTGGCATGAAATATTTCCAGTAATTCTGACTAAAAAGAACACCACTTCAGTTATCTGGTCTGAACAGCAAAAATATCAGTTTCTTCACATTTAGACTTCATATGGAGCAAAACAGCATACCTGAGTAGCAGGAGATGAGGCATCACTAAGAATACAAAAATTAATTTCATCACAAGAAGCATTGATAAAATAATGTCACTCTCTACACATTATAATTTACACAGGGCTACTTAAACATTCATGTTTATCAAAGTAGGTCAGGAATAAGAGCACAGGGCTATGTTTTTAACCCTAAACACTTAATAAGCTTTAAAAGAATTATTTTAGAATGCACATTAAAGTTGCATTGGGCATGTCAAATTGGCCAACAGAATAACATGATCATGATCACTGCAGAAAAAAATGCTATTCAGTAATCCAGCTGACAGAATTGTTTCTGCCTTTGTACAGTATTCACCTGAAAACTAGATCCATTAATGAGTGGACCATTAAATGTTGTTTCATTTTTTTTCAGTGGTTGGTAGTTACACAGCCATTTCTATTAATTCCTAACAGGTGGAGGCTGTCCATTTTAAATAGGACTGCTAGTCAGCAGGGTGCTGGGCTGCAGTTTTAGGAAAAGCAATGACTCAGTGTGTGACCTTGGCAGGTTACTTGATATCAGTCCAGCTGGAAAATTGAATGAATAACAGAATCTCACTGAAAATAACCTTCTGCAAGCATTGAATTTCCATCAATAGCAACATTATGGCATTTTTAGGAAGTAGGAAAAAAATATAATTTCAATTTTGCTCATAGTCCCTGTGCTTACTTAGTTAAAATATATATATGTAACGGGTCCTCTAAGAAGAGAGGAATGTATCTGTGACACTCAGGGTATGTCTATGCAAGCACCTAATTTTACATTGAAGGAGTGGATTAGTAGACCAAAAGAGGTGGTGCTGAGCCCCTAATTCCACATAACCTGTGGCTCAGGAATATTACCTGGCTAGCTAGAGTCTTTTCTCCTTGACTGAACATCATCATGAAGCATTGTTGTGCTGATTCAGCCATCATCATTTTATGCTGCCATCAGTTGCCTGATCACACGGGCCAATGCTGAACTCAGCAACATCCCCTCAAAGGTCTTCTTTCATACAGTCCTGTCATAAATTCCTGTGGTCCCAGCTCCTCTGCTGCCCACTGCAGTGCCACCATCGCCTGCTGGATACAATGGACAGAGATGTCTCTCTCAATGGCCCTTCACATGGAAGTACACCACCCAGAGAGCTCAGAAAGATACAACCAGCCCCAACAGAAGCCACACCCAACATGAAGCTCCTCTGACTAATCTGTTCCTGGTTAAAGTAGCCCTGGCCTCACCCACCACCCCAACCATGACCACCTGGGTGAGGGCAGAGCCACAGAGACACAGGTGGGCCAGTTTGTGCCTCTAGAACATGAAGCCAATAGGAAAAACAAAGCATTCTGATAGGCTGTGACCCATTCACAGGTCAACTCTAACTCAGGGCTCAAAACTCAGGCCCCAGCACTTCAAACATGCAGCTCAAAGCTGTTTGAAGGACCTGTCTTTGCTTCCTACATCTATGCATGTTCGTGGTTGCAGTGCATGCAATGCACTCAGGAGGGGAGCTTCCCACTAAGTTTCCTCTGAAATAAGTCCAGTTCCCACTCCCAAGAACTGCTTTAGAAGTTCTGAGACATGGGAAATGAAGATGCTTAGGGCTTCCCTTCAAGCTCACACCATTTTACCAACCCAAAGCCCTAATGGAGATAAAGTCACAGGCTCTGAATGGGAGGAAGGCCACTGGCAGTATCTACATTAGGTTTGAAAAGAACAGAGAGACACTTTATTGGGTTATTACTCAGTGTGACAATACTAGATTAGATACAGATAATTCAGTAAATCTTGAAAGTCTGAGAGACACCATAGTCAAGACACATACTAGCACTAATAATGTGTAGAGATGAAAGGAAAAAAATAAATTGATCACAAAGAAAAATTCCACAGAGTGTACTATTTTTGCTAAAATGCTTTCCAGTTTTATTGCATACAGCCAGCTAGAGATAAGGAATGTCAGGCTCCACACGTGGGGAGAGTAGGCTGGTAAGAAAACTTATTTCACAATTAACTCCTACAGCCACGTTTCATAGAATCGTTTAGGTTGGAAAAGGCATTTAAGATCATCAAGTCCAACCATTAACCTAACTCTACCAAGTCCACTGCTAGACCATGTCCTTATACTCATTCTTTCATGTGATCCCCAGGGAAAGAGAGATCCATGGACCCTACCACCTCTCCTCTGGTCCTCCTTCCTTCTTTGTAATACTTCACAGCAAACACACAAAAGAGCCTAGAGCTGTCAGTCTACCGGGACAGACACTGAGACTTTCAATTACCAACATATCTATTCCTCATCATGGCTTAAAATATGAGATAATATAAGCCTATTCCTTTTGAACTGAGACTTAAAGGGTTGTTAAAAGGATTGGATGATTTTCTGCTTTTTGAGATCTTAATTTTAAGGGTAATTTATTAATATTTACCATTGTTTAAAGTCTCCACCTAAGACTGCCAGGGCATTTATTAAAATCCAACAATATAATATCATCTTAATGAAAATAGAGTTGTTAAAGAAAAAGGAGATTAGAGTAGCAGTTTAAGGGGTAATTTTCTTCATGTGTTTACAGAGCATGACTGCATATATTTTTTTAAAATTCCCTGAGCCTACTATGCCTAAGGAAAATTACATATATTTGCATTGTAAACTACAATTGTAAAAACAGTGAGGTCATACAGTATAACATTTTCCTATGGTTCATATTAGCTTTTCAGAGCAAAATACAAAAAATAATGAAATATTTATTCTATTACTGGTTTTGTTTCTTCTCATGGTTATTTCAGAGCACAAAACTTGTTAGCCACATTTCTTAAAGAGTAAAAACTGAGTAAAATTTCAAAGCTAAGATTTTGAAAGAATAACACGAGAATATTGGAACACACTTCCATGATACTCGACAATAAAGGCAATAACATTTCTTTCAATTAGATGTAAATATGTAGAATTTTACATCATGAAATAAAGAATAAGATCAGTAGTTATACTGGTGCCAAACTTCAAGTTCCTGTGCAGGCACAGGAAACAGAGGGAGACTACTGAATTTAGTAGTGTTTATGGGGCTACTTGTAAATACTAGAATTTAGATTTTCAACCAGGTTAATTCATCAGATGGTGAGTTACTAAATTTACACTGTCTGTCAGCTATTGGTGGCTTGGCATATCTGCATATTTGAAGGTAAGACAAGTGTTCCAGAGCTGACCTCTCTAATAGGGAACATGCCTGGGAGATGGTGTAGTTTCCTTTCCTTCCCTGCTTCCTTGTTGCTCTAGGCCACTTCATCTGGTCAAAAAACTCCAATTACAGTTAAAAGAAAGAAATGGCTTTGTACTTTGGTTGCACACAGGTAGGGACCTCCTACCTTTCTTTCAGGAGTGATGTGACAACCATGACTCAGGCTTGGTTCAATAGCAGGTTGGTGCCCATCTCTGCTATGAAATGCAGAGGGTCCAAATAACCCCAGTCCAAACAAACTCTGGCACCAGCCTGCAGGCATAGCAGGACGCAGGACAACCTTAGTGAATGGTGAGGGGCTGGTCATGTCAGACTCCCTTCCCAATGCAATGGAGCACACCAGTGCCACCACAAAGGGTGTATTGAGAGAAGTCAGTTTTGTCAGGCCACAAGGACTAGAAGACAGCCAAAGCAGGTACAACCACTTCTGTCCTATGCTGGACAGGCATGCCATTTCCTCACCAAGCAGACTAAGGTGTCAGGAGTATGGACACACACAGAACATGTCCCACGGCTTTGGGCACCTCCCAAAGGCAGAACAGGGCAGCTTTTCTGCGTGTCATATTCACCTAAAGCCAAATACAGTCTGCACATGAAACTTCTCTGCTTGCGCAGAAATTACTACATTTAAATAAAATAACCATTCCAGACGAGTGGCTTGCAGACAAGACAGAAGCTGTCAGACTAATTTTCTCTTCTGTGTCACTCGTATTCTACTCCAATGGATGGAGGATCAGTGACCCAAACTGTAGTGATTTGCTCCTGCCATAAGGGCAATACTTTAGCATCCATAAGACCTGCATGTGTGTAGGTACTGGCAGAATAGTCATCTCTGCTCTACATCCCAGCATATGCAGGTTGTGTCTAGAGACAGGAAGACTGTCCTTTATGTATACAGTATTGGTATTTAATAGCTTTGTCTTTATACAACCTTGAGACTATGTCAGATTCTCACTTTCTAATTTCTGTAAAGTTATTGTATCTTAGAAAAATAGTCTATTTAGTGTTTATCCAGCTGTCAGAATCATCATAGCGTATATACTAAATGAAAGATACCAAGAGACCTCATTTTAAAAAGCATTTTAAATCTGCGTTTTACTGCTGGTGGATATATATATGAAACAGAAGTAAAAAATATTGCCTGTATTGAAAGTGACAGGACATTTGCAGCTGGTTCCCCAGTAATAATCCAGAATGTAGAATCATGAAACAGTATCTCATTTTAAAAAATGCCTCAAACTAGTTTGAAGGAACAATCTTATAATTGTCAGTGCAAACCTCAAAAAGATTTAGTGGGCAGCTTTGATCTTTTCAGTTCTTGATTCTTAAACACGATAATTTTTACTAATTTGTAATAAAACAAATGTTGACAATTTTTAGATAAACCAGCAAGTGAAAATGATACAAACTGATATGCTGCAATTTTTTTATTATTTCAAAACAAAAGTGTGAAATGGTAAATAAGGAACCTGTGCAGTGAAAAGATACTGGTAAGTATATATGGAAAGCTGTTTCTGAAAAATTTTAGGCTTTTATACTTGAAAATATAGAAGGTATACACGAGTAGTTCTTCATCGTATACAAAATGAGCTAACTACAAAATACTCAGATTACATGACTGACACTCTTTACACCCTGGATAAAAATTTCAAAAATATCTAAATGACTTACGTGAAAGTCACTGGTAATTAACCTTCTTCATTTCTTGCATACTTTTGAAAATACCTAAGGATTCAGTCTAGAATTTTTATGAGCTTGGAACTCACTCCCAGAGCTAGATTTTCAGAAGAGGTTAGCATTCACCTCCCACCTAAATGCTAGAATAAACAGTTATATTTCACGAGATCAAAAGGACAGCAAGTCAAGCTCTGCCAGAGCTTTCAAAGGTTATTTGAATTAGTAGCAAACATTTCTCTACAATTTTAATTAAAATAAAGCAAGGAAAAAAGAAATTTGTTGAGAAAGGTCAAGCTTAAATATAATCTGGGAAGGTCCTCAAAACTAAATGAGCACTTGCTTCTCCTGTCAATACATATAATACTGTTGAACATGGGGGTAAAAGCAGGACAGATAATGGGAATTGAAATTCTTAAGTGGAACTTAAGTGGAAGCAAAAGCCCGTGACGTCAGTGAATTTTGACCAAAGATAGCTACCTTTCAAAGCTTTGGAAGAGCTGCCATATCAACTTGCAGATTCTGCAGCAAGGTTTTCCTAACACTGTGTTGCTTGCCTTGTTTAACAAATGTTTACCATGTTTAACAAAAAGAAAAATGCAGGACATTAGTGCAGTAGTTCCTCTGATTTGTTTTGTGGCACCTAAAGAATGATGATGTTTTATCTCTTACTGCAAATCTTAACTTTGTTATGAAGAATCATTCTGTGGATGATTGGCACCCCCGGCATAGTGGCACATGGGGCAGCTGTTCTGCAAGTCCTTCCAAAATAAACATCTCCTACATTGCTGCCCAGAATTATAGGTACTGGATAGTGCTACCCAAGTAGCCCCATGTTCAACATCCATTGTCTGAAGCGTGATATCCCAGATGTCTGGGGAGTACAAAAAAGTAATACCCTTACTTAAGAAGACAGACAAATGTGATCCAGGTCACTGCAGGACAAAAAACTGGAGGACATTAAGGAGGTATGTTAAGAGGAGGCTGCAGTAGGTAAGTATTGAAAGGGAGTATGCAAACAGATTTCTTGCAGATTTTGCTGTGGATTAGATCTCAGCCTTATCATATCTTATGTTCTCATGAATGAAATTGGCATATCTGGTGCTGACAAATTTGCTGGTGATATAAAGCAAAGAGGCATGGTTGATACTAAGGGGGATCTTCACTTACAGCAGGAGCCTGAAGACCCTAAGGACAAGGATCACAGGAAATGGACCACGTGTCATGTAGTCAGATCTGTATCTATCACCTTTAACTCAGGCACCTCACTTCAGCTTCTTACGAATGTTGCCCAGAAGACAATACAAAGAGACAGAAAGAGGCATCTTCAGAGGGCAATTCTATTCTAAACCATCACTGGAAGTGCTTACTTCTCTTCATGGTCTACATAAGGAGCATACAGAAAAGCTAGTTGTATAGTATGAATCCAGGATTTGGCGACAGGTAAGAGGAACTTGTGCTTCAAGTTAGAAGGTAATGAATGGACACCAGTATCTTTTAACACTGAAGCTACTGAAGCAAATCTATCCACAGATTTGTCTGGAGCAACTTTCCAGAAAAAGTAACGGGAACAAAGCATTTTCACATGTTTACAATTGAATTAAATAAGTTTACAAAGGGGATTTGTGTGTCCTGTTTGCCTGCAAGGGCAGAGAACTGGCTGCAATGACTAAGGAGATCTTATCTTCAGTGCTAAGCTCTTCTGATTATCTGTCAGTGAACATAGAAATGAGAGTTGCTGGTTGCTGAAATATCTTGAAAATCTATTCCAGCTGGGTTGCTGAGCTGATTTCAAAAGCAGTCTGTAATTTAAAAATAAAAGCCTGTATGTATTTGGATATTGAAAAAAGATCAGACAAAAATGACAGTCAAAAGTATAAAAGCTCCTGTGTATGAAGCTCACGATTTTTGGCTGGATTTGCCATTTTGAGGGCTGTCTCATTCATACCTGGGGACAGAAACAGTTTATCACACTATTGCAGTAATCTCCCTATCAGATGGCCAGTCTGTGATCTGCTTTTGCAGAAGTGCATACCAGGGGGAAACTTGAGATCCTTCAGTCTCTGGGAAATGAATCATATAACCTGGGATCTATGAACAATCTCCATCGTTATGGACAGCTTCTCTCTACTTCCTGTATCTTTGCCCCGAAACAAAGCCATGTGTTCTTCATGGCATATAGCTATCATGTGAAGAAAAGAGATTACTTTGAATTATTAGATAAAAAAAATATTTTTCAAGTTCAGAGTCAAGATTGGTGTTGTGGTCTCTCTCTAATGGCACTTTTAAAAATTTTTCTTGTGTTCAAAGGCCAGGACAAAGTAGAGAAGATGGATGATAAGGGAGTTGCAAAGTTTGGGATATATTGTGGAGAATAATTCTATGTCAGAAGTAGAGAACAAACAGGTAAATGAGAGATGCAGGCAAAAAGATTCAGGACACATAAAAAATAGGAAAAACTAATGGCTAATTCAGAACCTGAAGAAGATAACATTATTAAAGACTTGAACCACAGTGTTAATCGCACAGATACCTGTGTGCTTTAATCCTTTTTGCAGTCTTCTGGCTTCTAGATTATAATCTCTTTAGGGTAGGACTGTGTCTTTCTAGTGACACTGTCAGATTTTTTTCAGAGTAATTGCATTTTTATAAAATACTTGTCAAATAAATAGACAGCAGGTTTTTATTATTACTTCATGACTGACGGAACTTTTTATTACCATTAAGAGAAACAATTACATGTTTCTTCTAACAGTATTGTGTACTATGAGTCTGAAAACAAATGTTATTTCAAGCATTATTTTCATCTAGTAATCAATATCAGAGAACGGAGACCTTTTGTTGCATGAGTGGACATTTTTTAAAAAGCAATCAAAAAACTCTTGAAATTAATTTGAAATAAAAGGAAATAAATCAGCAATTCATAAATTTGATAATTTTATAGCTAATGTTTCAGCACTGAAGTCTTTGTATCTATATTCTGATGCTACTTCATATTAACAGTCAAAATGAAAATTCCCTTACTTATGTGGCTTTAGGAGAAAACTTTGTGCTATGCATGTTGATGTTTGTCTGTATATTATCCCACCTAGGTCCTGTAACTGAAGTGCTAAGCTAATCCCCTTTTTTTCAGCAGAGATAATAACATGCTAATAGAAACTTCTGACAAGTGACTTTTATCCTGAGAAGCAAAACCTTTGCAGAGTTGATTTGATTAAGTATTTTGAAGCATATAAATACATTTGTTTTATCTTTCCTCATCAGTAGCTTCAGGCAGTCCAGGAACATCAGTAAATTTCTCCAAATCCTGTGTTATTTAAGAAAGAATACAGAGGAGATCATAAATATAACTTTTCAGCATAGGAAGCCCTGTTTGGTTGCAAAATACAGGTGAAGAATTACCCTCTGCCTAAGACTGTCTTAGTCTTGCTCGGCATAAAAATTAAGTGGCTTCCTCCCTTTTCCAGGTATGCTATCTTAAATTAACCAGTATGTATGAAATGCGGCATAAGCACAACACAAAACCACAATTCAAATAACGCATCTCCCTCCCAAACTCTGTCTGAATTCCCAAAGTGTATGTTGTCCGTGCTGAAAGAAATATGACACCATCACCACACACATGACAAGAAGGACAGAGACATCACAAAGAAAGCTTATGCTTCACCCAGTCACTCACTGCTGCTGGAGGAGAGGGTTGCTGCCTCCCAGCAGCTGTACACTGCTCTAGGACTGGGTTGCTAAGATCAAGATGCAAATGACAGAGAGCGGTACCGCTACACCAGTGTGGACCAAACCCAGGGGAAAATCTAGGTCAGCTCAGCATATCATGATAAAAGCATTTTATCTCGTCTTTCAAAAAGTCGAGTTAAAGATATATGCCTTTTCTCAAATCACAATAGAAAATTTGGTTTCTATTTATGTCAGTAGATGGATCAGAGCAAATGGAATCTTTCTCCCAGTTAGTACTTAAATAATGACAGATCAGTTAAACACCCCTCTTGAAAAAGATGTGGCCTTCCGATCAAGAACAGAAAAGTTCCTGTTAAACCTTCAACATGCTTTTATCCTGAATGATCTGACTTACACATGCTTTTGCAAACTCTGCAACTATTCCTGTATCTTAGACCATACTTAAAATATTTAATTGTACAGGCGGATATGTTTACATCATTCTTGTGTTAGAAAAGCTCCAGACATACAATATTGTCAAATGTGAAAATCTGTCTGGTTTTTTTTTTAAATATATCTCATTCCAAATTGCCCTTATAACCTGGCATTAAACATTTTGAATCTGAAGCATAAACTCATGGAATAGTTCATTGTTGTTATAATTCCAGCCAGAACAATATACTCTAACCTGTATGATATATCTATATATTATGGTTTGAATTTGAGCTTTTAATATTTATTACGGAAAACCGCAGACCTTTCAGGTAAGCCACTAAAAACCTTAGTTCCTTTCTGTACACCTTCACAGATATGCATGCTAAAAGCCTTAGTATAAAGAGTAACCATCTGACTGTTCAAATAATTTTAAAGTTAAAGCGTTCAATAGCCAGCTGAACTGCCTGACTGGTAAATCACTAAACCAAGACAAAAGAAATCCCATCCAGAGGCCAGACTCTCTAGCTTTATCTGTCATGCAGTTAGATATGTAAGGTTGTTTGCTAAGCTCTTTCAAGGGCATCAAAGGCAGGAGGCAGGCACCCCTGCAGAACAAGTGATACCACTCATCCATTGCAGATGGCCTCCTTGGAAGGGGATAAGTCTCCTCCAAAGGTTGCCTGACTCTCTCCCCTGATTATTGATGGAGTCTGAGTGACTAGGATAGATCACATGTCTATGTGTTAGAGAGGTGGATGGAAAAAATCCTACCCCTACTGACCCAATGTCAGAGGCAGACTAGCCTTATTCTGACCAACATGTTTTAAACTGACTGCAGCCTTTTGCAAGTCAAACAACATCTTGCTTTCTCCTACTCTACCCACCATACTTGGGAGGAGCCCCATGTTGAAAGCCACAAAATCACCTCCTTATTCTCCTTCAAATTCTCCCTTTGCTGTGATGTTTATATGCTAAAAGTGGCTGACAATTTAAACTGTCAGTGTGCTTAGATCTCTGCTAAGGTTGATGATGCTGAGTGAGACAGCCTCAATTGTTTCTGTAGTATCCCTTTGCTCTCACCTATCTGTTGCCCTTCCTTCTATGCTGACATAGAAATCTTGGGGTGAAGGCAGAGGTTTTCTTTTGATTTGAACCTGTATTTGTACAGGTGTTGGTGTATGCAGGTGTCTGTTTACCTGTTCAGCTCCTAAGTGCTATGGAAATAGAAGTAATATATAGGATTAAAAAGAATACATGATATCAAGTTATTTTTCATCGCTGGCAACTTCTATGCCAAATGGCCAGTTTCACAAGCAAAAAAGAGAGCTAGGATGAGAGTAAGGTAGAGCCTCTGTTTTCACATCACTACATTCTTTGAAAGTATTGTCTTCACAGGTGCATTTTGTGATGTTTTCTGCATTGCCCTGGTTGGGAAAAAACACAGATGTATTTGCTAGAATGAAGCAGGGCTTAAGTCACTGGCTCTTGAAGGTGATGGAGCTCAGATATATATATACATATCTGTATATAACTCTGAAAATTAGCATTACATCAGCTTTGAGTAAAACCAGCTCCAACAAATCTCTCCAAATAAAGCCTGTGAAAAGGAAAGATGGTGACAAGATCTTTGTGCACTGAGACACTACCACTGCGTATGGGAGTACTTACACAGAAAACTTCCCAACAAATGGACACCCAAGAAAGAAGATTAAGACTCTTCTCCTTTTATTACCTAAGCAGAGATATTAAAAATGGACCTCTGTGTCCTAAGTAATGAGAAAGGTTTTCCTAGTTACCAATTATTATTTGGTGCTACCAGAATTATCTTCTATAATGGAGATAAATAACGTAAGATAAACTGACATAATATTAAGAACAGTGGATAAGTAGTCCAAAACCTATAGGACTTAAGAGATTGTAAAACAGTTGCTTATAATAGTTTTAAAAAGAGAAGCAAACTTAATGGGTTTATACTGTCAGCTTTTTTATTTTACAGGTGGTAAAAATGTTGAAATACTTACAACACTTATTGCACACACTCCTTAATAATTTTAACACCAGTAATTGCTCCCAGTCATTGAAAATGCATGAGGTGAACCAGTAAGGAAGGTCCACTAAAAAAATCTTCTTTAGTTGTGAAGTATAACAAGATAATTGGAAAGATGACAAGAAAGCAAAATATGTTATGTACAATGGTATGTTTGGAATTTAAATTGCTTAGAATTAATTATACCATAGACTACTCAAAACCAGAAAATATATTGGCTAACAAGTAGGAATTTTTTCCTGGCTCATGTATAAACAGGTGGGAATTGTCAATATTGTCTTGCATTAAAGTTGTATTACCCACTCATGTGCTTTTTATAGTAGAAAACTACAAAATTTAAAATGGAGCTGCATCTAGAGGATTTATAGAAGAGACAAAGGAGGAGACAGAACTATGATGTAGCTAAAGGTACTTGAAGAAGAAATGGAGAATCTGTTGATTAGAAAATGCCTCCTCCATTCAGAAGGACATAGCTTGTTTTGATGACCAAGTTGCTTCAAAGGAGAAGACTGTTAACTCCCAGATGACAACTACAAAAAGGAAGGATTTTGAGGGACTTCTCTGTCATGGCAATAGCCATCAGCTCAGAAAGGCTGAGATGCCCAAATTTGTGGAGACCAGACTGAAAGTTGATGTAGGTGGGACAGAATGGGTGGCAGTCACATTGCTTACCTTTAGATGAATACAACATATACACTTATTTCTGAGCTGCTTGCTTTCAAATCATTTAAAGTCACGAGGAAGAAGTAAAGGCTTTTAGACCTCCCCCAGATAAGACAAGTTCACGTCTCTTCTCTGACAGTGAAGGACTACTGTAGCCACTATGGCTGTAGCCATCTGTATTTTATCAAATGAATCCCTCCTGGTCTGCATCATTTTTACTTTGTTTTAAACCCATTTAAAGCTCTGTGCCACATCCTTTGGCATGTAAACTTTTTTTGTTGTTGAGAAGTCAGCATGGCTTCATGGCTTCAGTCATCTATAGCTCCTGGTAGGAAACCTGTGCTGATGCTGAAGCTAAGATTGTTAGGTCTGCAATCAAGAAGATGAATCCAAAGTCTCTGTCAGGGAACAGAGGCACTTCTGGACTTCTGTGTCACCTGAAAGGGGTCCACCTAGAGGCTAGAAAGGATCTGGAGAAGACCATCTTCCTTCAGGAGAAAAGCTGTGTTCATCCCTGCAGCAGAAGGCAGCACAGAGGTCTCCTGGTGTATGAGTTTCCTTGCTAGCAAAGTTTCTGCTAGATCTCCAGTTAGTAGAAGAGAGCCATTGGGATGAATTAACAGCTTAGCTGCTGGTAGAGACAGTGACTGTGTAACTTTAAAGCAGAGATGTGAAAACAAGCAACAAACTGTGACACAGAGTCAGAATTTATTTCCTAGCAAAATATGTACTTATCCACCATAGACTCCACAGAATCACAGAATCATTCTGGTTGGAAAAGACCTTCAAGGTCATCGAGTACAACCACTAACCTAACTCTACTGCATCCACCACTGGACCCCGTTCCCCAGCCCCACATCTTCA
>VZZY01008390.1:0-150761 GCA_013400335.1 Eurystomus gularis
GGTTGCATTTTACTGAGCTCTCTGGGTAGCATCCTTCCATGTGAAGGGCCACTGAGGAGCCATCTCTGTCTATTGTGTCCAGCAGGCGATGCTGGCACCACAGTAGGCAGTGGAGGAGCTGGGCCCACAGGAACCTGTGGCAGGACTGTCTGAAAGAAGACTTCCGAGGGGATGTTGGTGAGTTCAGTGTTGGCCTGTGATCAGGCAACTGATGGCAGCATAAAATGGTGATGGCTGAACCAGCACAACAGGTCCTTAGAAAAACAAGCCCCACAGGGTGATGGGAGTGCAGCTGGTATCTCACACCCTACCTCCAGAACAGTCATGCCCTTCGTCTTGAGTTTGAAGGGCCACAAAAATGGTCAGAGGGCTGGAATACCTCTCCTATGAAAGTGTTTGGGTTGTTCAGCCTGGAGGAAAAAACATTCCAAGGAGAACTTATTGCAGCCTTTCAATACTTAAAGGAGGCCTGTAAGAAAGATGGGGACAATCTTTTAGTCGGTCCTCTTGTGACAGGACAAGGGATAATGGTTTTAAGCTAAAAGAGGGGAGGTTTAGACTAGGTAGAAGGAAGAAATTCAGAGTCTGAAAGAGAGACTAAATGCTGTACTTGTAGCAAAGAAGATAAAAGGGTTGGCATGAGGAGATTTCTCAGGTATCTCTATCCCTTCCCACAGGCTCTGGATGGGAGGATGCATCCAAGGGCAGGGCTCTGGGCCAGGAGGCATGTAACAGATGACAAAGCTATAATATGCCTTTCATTTTAGGCTCTGTTTGTGGGAAATAATGTTGGTGATTTTAGGTGGTGGGGTGTGATGCTGCTCTCAGTGTGGGGCAGGAGCAGAGAGGTGGGCTGCAGCATGGCACTTGCTGAAACCTGGCTGCCTGCAGCGTTAGAACATTGCCACCCCATCCCCTCCAGCTGCAGCTTTGAGGGGTCACCAAGAATTTATTTTCTAGACCAGCAAGAAATGATGAGGCCGGGATGACACCACAAGAGGGCAGGGCATATCTGGGAATTCAGTTGCAGCTGGAAAGGCTGATTTGCAATGGCCAGCCCCAGCTCTGCTGCCCTGCAGCACAACCACAGCAAAGGACACCAGGAGGTAGCAAAAGAAACCCGGGGGAAAAGGAGGGATATGTCTGATGGTGACTGCAGCCAGGCAGTTCCCATGCTGCATAACATAAATACGTACATAACGTAACTCAGTATAGAATCAAAGAATCCCAGATTGGAAGGGACCTCAAGGGTCATCCGGTCCAACCTTTCTTGGCAAAAGCATGGTCTAGACAAGCTGACCCAGCATCCTGTCCAGATGAATCTTAAGTGTCCAACATAGGGGAATCCACCACTTCCCTGGGGAAATTATTACAATGGTTGATAGCCCTTCCAGTGAAATATTTTCTTCTAGTGTTCAATTGGAATCTCCCCAGCAGAACTTGTACTCATCTTTTCCATGTAATTCATTGTAAAAATAGAGTCTCCACCTTCTTTGTAGCCACCCTTTAAATACTGGAACATAGTGATAAGGTCTTCCTTGAGTCTTCTTTTCTAAAAGCTGGACAAACCCAGTTCTCTCAGCCTTTCCTTATACACAGCTTCCCAGTCCTTTGATCACGTTTGTGACCCTTCTCTGGACTCTCTCCAGCCTGTCCACATCTTTTTTTGTATAGCAGAGACCAAAACTGAACCCAGTATTTCAGGGGTGCCCTGACAGGTGCTGAGTAGGGGCACTGGGATCACAATCCCTCTTCTCTCTCCTGCATGAGCCTACCAGGGCTGGGGTAGCCCCACTCTTTCAAATTCACTCTCATCCATGCTGGCAAACACAAATCTCTTCCTAAACCTCAATGCAAGTAATCTAGATTTTGAAGGTACCAAATGAAAATCCCTCTTCTGTATTGCAATGGGCAAACATATGCCAAACTTCTTTGTATTTATTATTTCAGTGCATTCTTTAGTTATCCTGTAGCATGATATATCAGGAAAAGGACACATGAACTATTCATGCCCACTGAAAGATCCTTCTGTGACACTGGCACACTATGCTGTCAGGTCACTAGTTATTACATCATTAAACAATATTTGCGAAGTTCTGTGTTGCCTCACAGTAATATTACCAAACTGAGTGGTGTTGAAGCATCTTTTGCTTCTAGTAGCACTATCAAAACATGAAAAAAAGTTTCTTAGACTGAAAAAAACCCCCTGAACCCTATATTTAAATAACACCTTCCAAACAGGCACATGTGTGTCTTTCCTTGATGATGCTGTGTCATATGGCCCAGGGTGAATCCTGGAACAATTTTTCCCTACCCAAAGGTAAGTGTGCAGAACGTCTGGCCTGATTCAAGGGTGAACATGTGCCTTTCTGAAACTGGGTTACAAAGTTTATTTGACTTCTGCAGGTGGTGCTGCAGAGCAGTCCTGGCCTTCTGTTTATGAGAAGGACTGAATTTATATGTTTAAGCTGATTTTCAATAGTTTTCCTTTCTTCTATACATTCTACAGAAGTGTATATTACTTAACGAACACCCTGGTAGGTATGCGTTGCTGTGTTATTAAGGCTGGAGGGCTGAAGGTGGCACAGTATGAGCTAAGGCAGGTATTCGGAACAGAATAATTCAGCTAGCAATCAAAATCCTGAGGTTCTGAAGCCAGAAGGTTCAAAGCACTTGGACTAATGTTAAGTGTACTAACATGAGTATGATAAAACCTCAGGAGGCCAAAGCTGAACGTGTCCAGCTCTGCAGGAGGCAGGATTTGCTGAAGTTAACTGCTGGCAGAGCCAGGAAATTGGGAATTTTCACACTGAAGTTCAGGAACTGAAGTGCTAGAAAACTGGAGAAGTCAGAGCAGAGACAGATGAAAGGCTCCAAGTGCAACCCTAGCAGGGGTGGGGGTAAGTTGATTTATTTTAGAGGAACTGGCTTGGGCCAGAGTGATTTGGTCCTCAAACTTGAAGGGAACCAACTAGTCTTAGTTTTTTTATAGAGTTTTTCAGAAAGCTTTGTGGAGGGAGCCAGAAACTGGTTGTCTCTAAAGCCAAGAAACAGGAAAATACTGGGGGTTTAAATTAATTTGCTGTATTGTGAAACATGCACATTGCTCAGGGAGTGTAATTTTGCATGTTTCTCCTCTATAGCCATTCCCTCCCTGCTTTTTCCTGATAAATAATTAAAGTAGATCCTCACTGCACTTCAAAAATAGGTGTCTGCTATTGCACTGGGGGTGTGGTAAAAAGAGGGGAATTTTCTGTAGTAGTAGTTCAGAAGACCAGAAATCTATAAATTACCCAAAGCCCTGAAACAGTTTCCATTTTCACAGCAAATACCAAGGTTCAGGCTTTTAGATAGCACAGATAGTGTTGTGATTAACCACATCAGTTACCAGTGCAGTGCCTCAAGTTTTCTCCGCGACATCTTTGCAATATTAACATAGATATTTTGTAGTCTTAATTTGGATGCAGGAGCTTTCACCATTATTATATGCAGTCTTATAAGAGGCTTTCCATTTGACATGATGTTATGATATCCACCATGTGCTTAAAAAGAAAAAAACTCTCCATTTACTAGAGGATTTTGTAACATTTTGTCAGTCTCACCATAAAGAAATACCACATTTTTATTTAGCCCCATTCAGGCCTGGTTTTGCTAGCATGTTTGTCCTACTTTTCCCAAGAGCGTCTGATTTGTAGACACACGCTGCAGATTTTCTGCTCTGCAGCTCAAACTAGTCCCCAGAATGAGCTGAGCTGGTTCCTGGTTATCCTTGAAACATTTTCCCACTAGCCCAGTTTAGATGAGCAGATGTAGCACAAACAACACGGGTCCAGGTTTGCAGGTTAGGCTGGTGCAGATACTTGCACCATGACTTCAAGATATCATGTGCAGAAATCTTCAGCATAATGAATATGCCCCAAATAAAATGTATATTGTCTTTAAGGACAAACCCGAGATTACTGAGCCCAAAGATGAATGTGAACACTTCCAATAGTGCCAGTATAGCTGCAAGAGAGCCAGGCTGGATGCCTGGATGGGGACCTGGATTTAGAATCATAGAATTAGAATGGTTTGAGTTGGAAGGGACCTCAAAGACCATCTAGTTCCAACCCCCCTGCCATGGGCAAGGGACACCTCCCACTAAAGCATGTTGCTCAAAGCCCTATCCAACCTGGCCTGGAGTACTTCCAGGGATGGAGCATCTACAGCCCTTCTGGGCAACCTGTGCCAGTGTCCCACCACACATAGAGTGAAGAATTTCTTCATTTGCTGCCTCACAGCATGTTTTGATGCCAAAGTCTTCTTCTGCACAATGTAACACAACAGGAAGAATATTAAAGAATAAATACTTTTTCCCTCCATTACAGTCTTTCAAAGCTATTCCATGTTTAGAATAAGGAAAATATATACATCGAGATGTAAGTCCAGAGAATATTACCCAAGAAATGCATCTCTGAGTGAGTCACAATAGGAAACTTAGATGCCTAAAATGTACATGTAGTTACATTCATTGCAGTTTAAAAATCATTTCACATACTTGAAGTCAATTTGAATAGGACTGTAAGGGGAAGCAACACTTATTTCCGGCATCTACTATCTTGTTTTTATGATTTATTGGATATATTTGGGAAAAGAATTGTTTTCAGGTTGTTCCAGCATGAAAAGTAGGTGAAGCCCACCCCGCACAGTGTATTGCTGGTGGAGCTGAAGCACTGCAGTGATCTTTTTTGCATGTGTGAAATCTTCACCTTGTTGAGGTGTGCAAGGCAGCCCAAGGGAAGCAAAAACCACCTTGCATCATCCTGTGGGATGGGCACTGTGCTCCCCAGCGAGGGATGGGAACAAGAGCAGAGGCATTACTTTCACCCTTCTCCTCTAATCCAAACAGCCCCTTTGCTGCGAGATCTTTCTCAGTGAAGGGAAAATCCATTTGGCTTATGTCATTTCTTCAAAGCACCAGCTTTTTGTCAGGGTTTTGCATTTGCAGGCTTTATGGCACTTGTGTAACCGGTGGTTGGGTTTCAAGGCACTCTTATGAGAGCCGGCAGATACAGAGCAAGCTACCAGTTGCTCCCTTCTTGGATCATAACCACATTAGCTGTTTGCTGTGCAGCCACAGCTGAGACATATGCACCTGGAGCTGATTTTTCCTCTCTTTTGGCATATTCTGCTCCAGTTAAATGCTGTCCACTCACCCACTGGCAGAGAGAGAAGTGGAAGCTGAGGACAGTGAGGGCTGAGTGGAGATGAGGGGGTCCACACCAGACACCCCCTCCCTAGCCTGAATCTGAGCTGGTTCCTGCTCTGGTGCTCCCAGCCTGGAGATCTGCTGAGGAGGGGGAAAACAGCAGGAAGGTTGCCCACAGCAGTGAGATGTGGAAATCACAGAATCACAACGGTGGTGGGGACGGAAAGGGACCTCTGGAGATCATCTAGTCCAGCCCCCCTGCAAAAGCAGGGTCACTCAGAACAGGTTTCCCAGGATCCTGTCCAAGCAGGTTTGGAATCTCTCCAGAGAAGGCAACTCCCCAACCTCTCTGGGCAGCCTGGGACAGTGCTTGGTCATCCTCAAAGGAAAAAAGATTTTTCTTATGTTCATCTGGAATTTCCTGTGTTCCAGTTTGTTTCTGTAAGGCTTTGGAGCTGGGCTCTGTGCAGACAAAACACCAACTCAGTTGGTTGGCTGCCCCCACGGCAAGGATTTTGTTGCTTGGTCTGAGGCCAGGATTAGTGGGGACTTTATGGAGTGAGGTCCTCACACTGTTACTCTTCTCTTTGGAGCAAGGGTGAAGCCAGCAAAGCTAAAGCCAAAGCCTGAGCAGAGTATCTATCTGGACCTGTCAGGGACCTAGCAGCAAATCTGTGATTTCTGCGCCGGTACATTCACTTGATATCTGTCTCTGATTATTGTGCGTCCAGATGAACCTGCAGAGCAGTATAGTTCTGTTACTTCAAAAGATTTCTTACTGGCTAAGGATTAAACAAAAATTCAATTGAATTCACAAGACAGTATTTCAACTGCAATCACTTGAAGTTTCACTCTGAAAATAAAGGCTACACAAAATGACACTGCAGACTTTGTAATAAAAAATTGAAAGATGCAATGCAGTCAGAGTAAAATAAGGAAAAAGAAGATTCCTCTATATGTGACCTCTCCAGACACAAGCAGTAAGTGAAGCAGAGTCCATTTCAGTCCTCTGATACCTTTGTGCATGCTGGGATGTGCTTTGTGGAGATGTATCTTCTTGGCCCTCTAATTTTTGCTTAGGAAATAATTCTACTGGCAATCCACGGAAAGGCATAAAATCCTCCTCTGCCCCTTCTGAGCACAGGTCAGTAAAACTGGCAGAACCAGAGGGTGGGTTTCCCAGGACTAGGAGCAGGAGCCACAGTTCTTCTCTTTGATTGTCAGCCTGGCTATTATGTATACAAGTCCTGTGTTGGGTAAGAGAAGGTGTTGCTGTATTGCTTCCCATCAGCATGGACATCCCTCCTGGAGATAAACCCCAGATGTGCACCACAGTGTATGCAAGGTGGCTGCACAGGAACAGCAGGAGAAGGTGGGGCCGTGCCAAAGCTATCCATGGAGAGAACAGCAGAAGCTCCTGGGAAGCTCTCCAAAGCGCTGACCTGGGCCTCCTCAGGGTGTTTATTTTGGTGAAAAAAGACTGACTTTCTTCTCTACCGACATGTGATGGCGGAATGGCATGAAGCCCACTCCCTTGGTCTGCAGGGACCTGGTACTTTGCAGGACCAGAAAGTCCCAGCTGTGGGAGGTGTTTCCCTAGTGGTGGTCCCACCACATCCTGAGAGAAGGTTACAGCTCAGCAGGTCTTGAGTGAACAGATGTGCATCCAGCACATCTGCTGGGAGCTGTCTAGTGAGTGGGCAGGCACTTGGCTGCTGCCAGAGGGGCACTTCTCACAGCAGAAACTTGTTCTCATCAGCCAGCAAATCCAAACAGAAAGCGTGGATTGCTGTCTTGGCCATGTGAGCCGACAGGCTGAAGTGGCCTAGTTTTAACAGAAGAGGCACTTTCAGGTGAAATGTTGAATCTTCTTGGCCCCAGGAGAACATGTCTCATCAAAATTTTATATAGGATCTTTCTGTTTTATAAACAAGGCATTTCCAGATGCATAAATGAGAAAAGGCTGGAATATCACAAATTGCTCATCAGGAAAAAAAATAAATGAAGAAAGAAAAGCTCAGGAACTTACTTAAAATATATGGAAATTTATATACATGTTTGGGAGTTTTATCCAACAGCAATACTGTTGCTCTTACAGGCAACTAGAGTAACTGGGAATTTCCCACACTAACCCTTCTCTCTTCCTCTGGTACTTTTGTGTTGAGGTCCTGAATGTGTTGCTGGAATAGGTGGTGTAGTCTGAGGTATGTAAGTCACCTTGGATGCCTCAATGATCTTAAAGGTCTTTTCCAACCTAAATGATTCTATGATTTATTCTATTATTCTGAACTAAACATCCATCTATATAGCGACCTTGCATTGCATAGGACAGGACTTGACGATTCAAGTTGTCCCTTCCAGCTTCTCATGAAAGAAAACTAGTGAAAGAAAAGTTTGTTGTTCTAGAGCGCTTTTTAATTGCCATGAGGAAGCTGTCATATCAGAAAGAAGAGCTTATTATCAGTCATAATACTGTAATGCTAAAAGGTTTGATACCTTTGTACTTATTCACCACCCTAGTGAAAGGTAGCATGAAACTTACACATACACACACACACAGGCTGAAGCTGGAATTTCCTAATCTAATCACAGTGCTGTTTCACTCTGGGGTTTGGGTAGTATATGGCCAACTTCTCCTTGGCAGGCAGTTGTATAATGATCCTGATCATTGCAAGTTCTGGAAAAAAGTGTTTCTGTTTTAGAAGAACAAGATCCTTGACTCCATTGGATAACCCACTCCTAGCACCCCCTGGTGAAAGGCTGCTCCCTTCTTTGGCTCAGCTCTCGTTTAGCAGGTTCTTATGGCAGCAGTATTGCACTTCCTGGCAATTTTCAGAGCCTCTGATATGTGTAGATGTGATGCTTAGTGACATGATTTAGTGGAGGACTTAACAGTGCTGGGCTAGTGGTTGGACTCAATGATCTTAGAGGTCTTTTCCAACCTAAATGATTCTATGATTCTATATACTGTACCCCACACAGCTACTTAGTGAACCTGGAAGTTATAGAATGCTAAAAAATCAAGGAAATGCTTGAAGTGTGCTCGCATGGAAAGGCTGGGTAGGGTTTCCATGTCCTGCTTCCTCCATGTGCCACTTTTCATTTCAAAGGGTTCTGCTCAGGTGGTTAAATCACTCTGATGGTAATGTGCTCCAGGTGGTCCAGCACTGCTGGGAGCTGACATGTGTTTCATCACGGAGAGACACAGCAGTAAGTGCTTACGAAATGGAAACACTGCAAAGGCTGCCAGTTGGCATTTGTTCAACAAGCAGAACGGCCAGTGCTGATTATAATGCACCACCACAGCTCCGGTGCAATCCCTGAACCACAGGCAGAACCCCTGCAATAAATACAAATAATGACCAGAAAGGGTTGCTGAGATGTAAATAAATAAAACCACCTGCTAAAAATTGACCCCACCTCCCTCTCCAAAGCCCTCCCTAAAATGCAGGGTGGCTGCCAAATGGAAGAGTGCTGCTTGCCTCTGTGCTTAGGGAACCATGATGAATGGCATTTACCAACTCAGAGTGGATCATTCTGGGGTCACTGGCCCTACAAGTGGATCTTCTTCAGTTCAGTGCTTGAGCATGTGTTATAGCACCTTTCAGGTTTATAGGGACGTTGTATGGAGTGAGAAGAGAATAAGAAACCACTGCCCCAGGCTGGTTCATCAGAAGTAAGCCTCAAATATTTGTGACTGAGAAACCCAAGGCTCATTGTTAACGTTTTTTTTAACTGAGGAGAACCAAGAGGTCCCAGGAAGGACGTAAAACTGTGTTTCCCGTGGGTGGAGTAGACCTAACCCACAAATGGGTCCAGCGGAGAGCAAAAAGGACTTTCTGATGGAAAGTGTAGAACACTTCAACCTTTCTCCTCAACACGGCTCCCAGCAGGTAGCTCTGCCTGGTCAGATATTGGCTGGAGGACAAGGAGATAGAACCAGGCAGTAACTGGGCAAATATATTATACTCTTTCCTGGGTCTTTCCCTTTCCAGGGCTGGTGTCTGGTCCTGCAGCCAGAGCATAAGTGATGCCCTGGGGAGGGTCAAACGCCACATGGCCTCCTTCTCCTTCCCATGGTCTATCCGTGCCTCACCCCAGTGTGTGGGATAAATTATACAGCTGACGTGGCAATCAGAGGACTTGCAGTAGTCAAAAAAGTATTTTTATGGCAATAGCACCACCCAGAAATAAAATGTCTTAACAGAGGAAACTATCAGCCATGAGCATTTGTGACCAAAGACTTTTTAAAAAAAGATTTAAAATATTCTGAGCTAGCCAATATACACGAGGAAACAGAAAATATCTGTCTTTTTCTCTGGCCTAGTGTTAGCGACCAATATTAATAAATTTCTTGCTGGAGCTTCTTCACCTCACCAGCCTGCCCATGTCAGCATGTGCTTGGCGTCCTGGTCGTGTGCATACAGTCAAGGCAAAAAGATTCTGCAGCATTGTCCAGCTGACATGGATATACCACAGCTGAAGGTCTCTGCACCTTAGGGCTGAAAGCTTCCCCTCTACCCCTTTTAAATGGTAGATTAAAAATGATCAAACTGAATTACTTTTGTGTGGGAGCTCTTCTCTTGTAAACTTCGGGAGGTATCTCCTCCATTTAAGGGCAGTATGAACAGCATAATTTTAATGGCAAGGTCATTTTGAAGCTAACATTTGTTTCAGTCGCACAGGAAGTTCATTTTCCATTAGTTCCTCTCTGCTTATTTCTGGCATTTTATCTACTAAATTTAAACTACATTTCTCATTCTGTTTGTAAGATTTTTTTGGGGGGGGGCGGGTCGTATAAACTAACTAACTAACTGCTATACAAACTATGGTGCTAAAACTAAAAATGGACTATTTGCTTATGCAACTGTCTTTAGAACTGGGGAAACTTTCAAGCCAAGGGATATATTCCCACTGAAATCTCACTGTTTGGAGAACTTTGTCACTGTTTTTATAAGCATTACAGCCAGCTTTTAATTTTCTGTTAGTAAGGAAGTGCCTTTTCCAACTCAGTATTGCTCATTTAGACTTGATCTTGTTTCTATTCAACTCTGAAGTCTCCTCAGGTTATTTGAGACCCACCATGTTTTTGAGTGGGTGATTGAGTAATGTTTGATATCATTTGGTATCATATGGCACTGGGGGTTGGAACAAGATGATCTTTAAGGTCCCTTCCAACCCAACCCATTCTATGATTCCATGATTTCCAAATAACATTTTCATCATTATAATTAAACCTCTCATCCTCAATGTACTAGTTGTTAGTGGGAGAAGTTCTATCTAAGTATTGTACCAAACAGAGATTTTTCAGATGTCAAACTACAACAGCAATGGGTCTGCCAATCACCTCTGTGTATGACCTGGCTGAAAGCACTGTGCCAACTTCTGCGTCTCCTGAGCGGGAAAGAATAGAGAACTTCCACCACAAATGTATATGTTCTGCATCCTGAGACATTTATAAATTAAACTTTCTCCTCTAATAATCCTGTTTTTCATTTTAAAAGCCATGCCTTTTCAGCTAAGAAAGAGTCAAGTTCAGCATCTGTTCTTTTCTTGGGGTAGTATTACCATTAATAAAAGGTTTGCACATTCATTTTTGAGGGCAATTTATTGTACTGTATCTCCATGCTAAGTGATTGATAGGAAATCCAGTTTAATTAATTGCTTGTGGAAGAAAATCCAACTAGAATTTTAGCTAGATAAAGCAAAGGTGAATTATTTTGCAGCGTCTAAGTGGATGACACTTGGGTCCAAATTAAAAACTGTCTTTGAAAGTAGACTTGGGACTGCTGATACTAGACTTATTCTTTTCATCCATCTGGAATTTATTGACATTATCAAGAACAAAGCTAATGTCTCTTACCAGTTCTCAGCTCCTAGCAGTTTTCACTATTATACACCAGCTCTGGATTTGGCATGGAAAACTAGGAAGGCATCTTAACATTTACAAAAGGTGTGTTTCAGCCAAAACCTCAGTAGGACATCTCATTCGGTAAAGGTACTGCTTCAGACCTCTGATAGATGTCAATTTTACAGAGCACTCCTGGATAAGGTTGGGGATCTCCACTCTTGGACCATGGTGTATCTGCAAGAAAATAGAAAATCTCCAAAAAACCCATGGTCACATAAGAAGTCCCATAATTTCAGCTAATTCAGGTTTAATTAAAAGAAAAAAAGTATTATATATTGCATGTGAACTGATGCTAGTCCCAGGTACAGAAAAATGTGGGTTCAATCCCACAAAACGTGAAATTAATTAAAGTAATACATTTGGGCTTTTTCTGAAGCTTATGTTTCCCCACTATCCAAGGGTTTCCTATTTCGTTTTCATGTTTGTCTTCCCAGCCACGTGGACTAGAAATGAACTTCTTTTTAAAAGAAAGTTGAAACTCTTACACATTAAGGCAGTTTAGCTGATGGGCCTCTAAAGAAAATATTAATTATGAGGTGACTTGTAACATAATCTTTCAGCAGTGGCATGGCGTGTGCAGTGCTGTTCTTTGTGGGCTGGCTTCTTCTGGAGTTTGGTGTGCATTCCTCCAGCCCTCTTCCAGGGTCAAGGCAAACACAAGTCCATGGATCAGCCTCATTATTGATGCAGGTGAGCTGGTTACTTGACAGGTAGTGTTCCTCAAAAGTGAAGTACTTGAATTCATCTATTTTCACAAGAGATTCTGCTTATATATTTGGCCTTAAACAAATGCCTTTATAGGCTTTTACCATAACAATCACATGAATAAAAATGCATTTTTTGTTCTGATGCCCAAGACTCTTAGGAAATACCAAATCTATGCTGAGCTAGAGGAGAAGGAACTGTCAACACAAGAAAATAGAACAGGCCTTGACTCAATTAGCACCACATGTTTTCATTTAATATATTTATTACAGTTTCTACTAAAAAGCCAGCACTTGCCCAGTTACATAATGCTATCATTTTGTGAATGGCAGAACTGGAACTGTCTTTATAAAATATGGTATTATTTTGGCTCATTATTCCAAGAACATTTTCACTTCTCCTAAATTTAAGGAAGCAGAATGAGGCTGATCCTGATAGTTGAGAAGGGAACAGGTATAAATTTTGTAAAATAGCAATTGATTACTAGTTGTACAGGTGAAGTGAAATGTACAGGGAGACACTGGCCCAGGCTGCCCAGAGAGGTGAGAGATGCTCCATCCCTGGAAACATTCAAGGTCAGTTTGGATGGGCTCTGAGCAACCTGATGTATTTGAAGGTGTCCCTGCTCACTGCAGGGGGATTGGACTAGATGACCTTTAAGTGTCCCTTCCTGCTGAAAACATTTTATGATTCTATGGATTCCACTTGCTATCACGTTGTGTGGGACACCATTGTTAGAGAAAGTGGAACAAATACACAAATCAAACGATGTTAGTGCTGCTCAGAGTCTGCCACACAGCCCAGGACAGGTCCAGAGCCTGCAGCTGGTCTCTACTTCGTATTTTGTCTCACTGCAAATAATGCAAGAGCTTCACCTCTCTCAGCGTGAGCAGGATATTTGCCGACACCAGCTAATGTCACTAAGGAAAAACTCCCTATGTTGTTTTTAAGGCTCTCGACAAGGTGATTTTCTCCAGGCTGCAAGCTGACTGTAGCATGCCATCCTGGAATGATAGGCTAAGTTATCCTCATAATCTTAAAATAGCTTTCCAGTGCCGCAGATTATCTAATGAAGGCCTGCAAAGTGCTTTTCATCACTGGCTGAGGAGCTTAAATTAATTAAACCTCAAACCTTAACTCTGATCACACTTTGCTGCTGTCATGAGCCCATTCCTAGTCTCTTAAGGCAGTTTACCAAAGGATGGTGGAGCTAGCGAGTGACTTGCTGAGAGTCTGAGAGGAAAATACTTAGTTATCTATGTTAACGTTGCTGGGCTGACATCAATGTACATCCATAGATCCATGTCATCTAGAAATCAAGGCTTGGCGATATTCTCATACCTTAAGAAAATAATACAGCTCATTGTGCTCTTGCCCTTTTCTTCTTTCCTCCTACACTTCTTTATTTATCCGAATATTTTGTTGCAACTTTCCCTTGCCTTCTGACACCATTTTCCATAATCAATTACATTATACTTATTTTTGGTTTTGTACTGGTACATATCTCGCCTTATACATTTCCATATATGTTTTTATATAACACCCCATAGACATTTCTAAACCTTGACTTACATGAAGAATAAATTCAGATATTTTATTGAAATTGTTAACGTTTGATTTAAAAATTAAAGGAAGAGTACAAATAGTAAAAAGAAAAAGACTGGAAGAAATGACATTTGAGCACAACACTCTGAAATCTCCTCTCTTTTGTTCTGATTCATGGTTGAACTGTTTGTCAAGACCCTCTTCTCTCTTTGCAGAGCTGGCATTTTACATCTGAAAATGAGTACGGAAAGAGGAGTTTGTGTTCCTTTTGAAAATAGGACCAATCCCGCTGATTTCCATGGTATTTCTTGAGCAATAAGTGACTGTTTAATTTTTTTTTTTAAAGAAAAATTCAAATCTAAAACCTGAATTGAGATCTCTTTTCCAAAGAAAAATACTTTCATTGTCTGATCTCATTCTGCTTAATGCCTGACCCTGCTACAGACTGAGTCTTTATTACTGAGAAATTATTGATTTAAACCACCACAAAATTGCCAGTATCTGCAAATAGGGTACTTGAGGTTGTCTGCTGTTCAGGACAAGGACTATGTCCACAGTGGCCTGAGTTTTGAGTGTATAATTCCTTGGCTATATCATTCTAAGTTAGTTAACTAGAACAGTGGGATTTTGAGGATACTGTCTCTGGGAACTCCTGCAATAGCTGCTGTGGATTAGCACATAACATAATCATAGTCTTATAAGTGTAATTGTTCTGAAAAGTAGGATAAAAATTATATACCTGACACACAGCCAACTAGAAAATTACCCTCTTATTAATGCTTTAACCCGAGGAGGAACTTGACTCAGGACTCATTAGAACATAAAGAAATATCATAGAATCTTTTCTTTTTGTACCCTCTTTCCTTCAGTGATAACATTAGTAATAATAATAATAACAACACAGACTCTACCATTTATAAAATTGAATATATTTTCTTGATTGCAGCACGATTGCTTTGCTTACCTTGCCTGGACTCAACATGGCATTTGTTTATGTAAATTTTTATTATCATTTGAAGTTAATCATCTTCTTTTTCTTTTCAGTAATCAAAAAATTGGATTAATTTTTTTCTTTTCAAATGAAAGCCCTTCCCAAATGAAGTCATGGGACATACGCCGCTGACTGCAGCATTACCACCACCAAATCCAGTACATGTTACCCTTGTCATGTACCACACAGCACAGTTATGGAATGAGGACTTGGTAACTTGAGAGGTGGGCCACCAAAGTGTCCCATGTCCTTGGCCACCCACGTCTTTGTCCCCAGCACAAAGAGAGAAGTATGCTGTGTAACACGACAGACTTGTTTGTCCACAGACAGTGGCATCTTCTGCTGGGGCTGCAGGGCGATGATTGCAGAGGTCAAGCAGAAGAAGGCTTTGCAGTAGGTCATTGCTTGGCTCCTCAAAACCTGAGCTCTGTGGGTGCTGCATTCACCTCTTCTCAAGAAACTTTCCCAAAAGCACAGGGTGAATTTCTTCAGCTGGGCCAGGGGAATCAACAACATTTAGGATTCAAAGCTGGATAGTGCCACTGAAATCTCTCTGCTGGGCTTATCTTGTTTGTTTTTCTTCCCTTAACTCATCTGGATGTGCTCTTGTTACTGGCACGACCTCTGGAAAGCCTATGGTGACTGCAAGTAATGAAACCTCTTTTAATTAATGTTCTGTGGGTGATGACCAAGACGTGGTTGTAGGTTTGGAAATGCAATCTGAAGCAGAAACCACAGCCTCATGGTACAGGAAAAAAAGGGGGTATCTGTTGTAACTTGTACAGCAGATTTATCTATTCCACTGACATTTTGAGGCTGTATTTGGGGGTAATTTGAGAGTAAATATTATACAAAGGAAAAGAGATTGTAGGGTCCTGACAAACCCGGATGCCAGCAACTTGATTCATTGCCTTGTATAATTCTTGCTTGTAAACAGAAGCCCCCAAACCCACTCCTACATGCTACTGAAAATGTTCACTGTTTCATTTCATCAGCTGGATGAAACTCATGCCACAGTTTGTTTAAAGAAAAAGCTTTTTGTTTCAGAAAACATATTCCCCAGGAAGTCACAAGAGACCAGTCTGTATAGCAGTCAGTGCAACAAACTGAGATCTGGGGTAATCCTTACCCCTGAGAATACAAGGGTAAACAAAAAAGCCCATTTTTTAACCTAAGGAATCTTAGCCTTCATTGAATATGTTGTGTGATGAAGCCACATTAACTTCCATTAACGTTCCTTCCCTTGAGTCTGTCCTGGGTGTGTTTTATTTTTTGTGTTGCTGCAAACAAACCAAAAGTTTGAATTCAGTGATATTTGCACACAAAATGTATCTACATTTTCTGAGAACTTCAGATATCTGCACAAATGTACCGGTGACATTTTCCTAGAAATGATATTTTTGCCTTCAAACCATTTCTTCTCCCAATATTTAAATTCAAATGCTCTTTGGACTCTGCTATACACATTTCAGATACATCATTTACCACTTAGTGGTGCCAGTAAAGAAGAAAATACAAATTAGCTGGAAAAGTCCAGCTTCTCCAAGGGAACAGTAAATAGGACAACTCAACTTCAATTACCCTGTCCTATCTTGGGAACATTTTGAATACTTCTGGTTTGGTAATTTCCCAAAAAGTCAAAATCGTCCAGACACACTAATAAAAAATAGAGAACAATCCATGTTATTTCTAACTAGAGCAGATCAGAAAACACACTTGTATTTATTTTTCTTGTCCAGGTCCCAAACAACATCCCTCAACTCTGTGTTTTGTTTTTGTGAGACTCAAGTCAGATAAAGAATAAAAAGCAGCCTAATTTAGTTTAGATATAAGGAGGAAATTCTTTACTGCAGGAGTGGTCGAGCATTGGAACAGACTACCCAGAGAAGTTGTGGGTGCTCCCTCCCTGGAAGTGTTCAAAACCAGCTTGGACGGGGCCTTGAGCAACCTGGTCTAGTGGAAGCTGTCCCTGCCATGGCAAGGGGGTTGAAACTAGATGGTCTTTAAGGTCCCTTCCAACCCAAAACATTTATCCAGAATGATGACTGTGGTAGTCAATCCATGATAACACCCTGGCTTAGTCTCTTTTAAAACTAAAGAGAAACCGTTTGGTTACATAACAATTTTCTACAGAGTTTTTAAAAAGTAAGTTACAAAGCCAGTGAACATCAGTCATTCACAATTCTAAAAATTCTGTAATTTTAAAAGATGTCTTAGATAGTCACTGATTAGCTGAAAATAGAATCACTTGAATAATCTCTTTTCCAATTAAGAATTGATTTTTATTAAAAATGGATGTTTCCATTAAAATATTTTCAGTTTTATCTCTTTTTTTTAAGGTTGGCTCCATGCCCATACAGGGAACTGTGTGCTTTTGTGCTGCATGGGCTATGGCCTGAGACAGAATTCTGCCAGTTTATGATTCCAGTAAAGCACTTTTTATTAGAATATATGGTACAGACAGGCAGAAAGAACTTTATCTTGATGTTTCTGAAAAAAAGCCAAACAAACAATTGAGGTGACAGGTCACTCAGGCTAAAGACCAATGACCAGAATGAAGACACTAAAGCTAGAGAAGGTTTCTCACCTTCTCAACTGGCAAAAAGTCTAAGTTGGCAAGGATTTACTTTCATCAGTTTGTATGCAAAGCACACTCATTGCTTCTTTTGCAAAAAAGACTGAATGTTTTGCAGATAATAGATTGAAGTTGGCATCTCACTAAGCCTTTTCAATCATGGTCTTTGCCACCACTACTGAGAAGATGATTTTAATTGCCAGAGAAAGCAGGAGATTGCTGTTCAAACATTGCACTCTGTGAAAAGGCAGCTGCAACTCCTCACCCAACAATTTCTTCTTTTCTGAACCTGAGATTAACTAATTTTCCCCTTATTTACCCAGAGGAAAAAATCTCTTGACTTCCATAGTTAAAGAATTTTAACAAGATGATGGGGAGAGAGGAGAAAATGGTGGTGGAGGGAGAGGTGGGTGGTGAGGGAAACTTTGCCTTAAGCCTTATTCATTAGTTGAGATGGAGGCAGCTAATTGTCTCACATATTCACACCTTCACGCCAAGTATTTTGGCAAGATCACAGCCTTTCTCCCTAACCACATCAAAGCATCAGTCAACACAAATGATGTCAGCACACATGTCCTCCCTGCTTATCATTGCCATCTCCACAGAGCTCCTGTGGTTGGATGAGTGGTGGAGAACATGCTCTGTTTTATTCTGGCAGCTTCGTTACACTTATTAGCTCAAAAGTGAACATAAGTCTGAGAACCACATTGAGTGCGGGTGGTGAAATCGCCAGGTCTCAGTTCAGTGCTCCAGTCCCATGGCACAGGAGAAGCAAGGTTCACCAAGCCATGGTGTGACACAGTTGGCTGATAGTGACAACCACAGCAGCACAAGGTTGATGGTGGATGTAAAAGAATATTTCCTGCACATTGCAAAACCTGTGCCACTTTGGCAAAAGTTGCTATTTTCTTTCACATGGGCTGATGTTAAAGAGTCCCTGGAGCCTGCCGGATCTCCAAGCTGGTGAGCTCATGATGCTTTTAATAACCAGAAGTTATTCTCATGTGGCTGGGCTGACAGGCAGACTGACAGGATCTACCTCCAGGGTGGAAATTGCTCTGAAACTGCAACGCAGCACTGAGGGATTGATGTGGAGAGGTGCTGGGTTTTCACAGCTCCCTTGGAGTCTGCAGAGGTAGGATTGCTCTGTGCTGGTGCAGGATGAGAGGTGGGCAGAGAAACACAGCTAGTAACAAACATAGCAGTTCTATTTTTAACTTTTTTTTTCCAGGAAGCAAGCCCTCTCATCTGGGGGCTTTGACTGGAAGCTGTTCAAAGCAATGAAATTATTTGACTTCTTTCTTTCTTTTAGTTTAGGTGCTCTAAGTCAACTGGACCAGATTTCTGCCCATTACAGCCCTGGTAGTGCAGCACAGCTCAACAGCGACAGCCCCCTCGGGGCTCACAGATGTGTCCTTCGGGTGTCTTCAAGCCACCATGGACTTCACGGAGAGCAAAGGAACCATCAGCTCTACCCATTGGGAACCAATTTCAGACACCGCAAGAAGGAAAGCCTGTGAATTGCAGCCAGCGTGGCTTCTGAAAAGAGATTATAAGATGGAAGGGACATTGCTCTCTTTTCCATACCCTCTGCCTTTGTGCACAGACCTGGCTGCTGGAAGCAGAAACTTTCCCAATTTGTTCCTTCTAATTTCCACCATTTTCAGCATGTGGATTTTAGCGTTAGTTTTATTGCTTCTTCAGCTATGCTGTTTTCTTCTCATCCCCTGAGCTCCCTGACCTTTACATCCTCATGGGGTGGCTGTAGGTTTTGTTTATGCTGCCAAATCTAAATTCTATTCCTTAACCTCATTTGTATGGAAGATCAGTAGCAGAGCAGGCTGAAGAGAGGCGGTAAGTCAATCAATGAATTAACCTCCTGGTTAAGTGCCATAGCATGTGACAGGACAAATGCATCATGATCCCTCTTTGGTTTAGAAATGTACATTTCAACAAGGGAGATTAGTGCAGTTTATAATGAGAATGTTTGCCTTACAAAATGATACCCCAAATGTTGGCTGGCAGACAAGGATTCGGCCTCTAGAGTCTCAACAATATGCTTGCAACATGAAAAATGTGCTCTTATCAAGGAGTGGAGACTCCAGGCTCAGCATTGATTTAAATTTATGAGCATATTTTAAAGTCAGCAGAGGATTTATTTATTGTGGATGACTGGTGGAAAACAATATTTAGCTTGCTTCCCAGGGCCGAGCACAGAGGTGCATGTACAAAATTGTACATGTAAGGCGGTTCCCATGTTGTACAAAACAGGAAACCCAAACCCAACTGCGAGAATACAGATCACCCATCAGCCTTGAAGGAGCAGCTCTGGAACAGGAGCTTTGCTTTGAGTTCACCTGCTGTGGTGACAGCTGGAATCTGGGCGACTCTTCAGTTTTGCATCTGGAAGGAGAGAAGATAGCTGATCTCTGGTGCCACCTACATGAGCTTCTTGCTCATTAACAAGGGGTGAGGAGCACTCTATCCTGTTTCTTTCACTCTTGAAGAAGAGACAGCTTATGAGAATGACTAGTGAGGAACCCCGTTTCCCTGTAGAGTGGCCAGCTGCAGCAGGCAACCCTTTCTGAGGACACGTTCTTCCATAATTGTCCATCATGGATTGTCTTACGCCACCCTCTTTGACAGGCTCACACCATTTACTTTAGCTGCATGTAAACTGTCTCACAGGTTAATATGACAAGAAATTACTTTAAGGCAAAACTTTCAGACTGAAAAAAAATATCCCTTAGTATTTTACTCTTCATTGACTGTCCTAGACTTCTTATTTTTATTTTAAAATGAATGTTATGCATTTTTTAGGAAGGAATTATAAATTTAAATGCTGATTAAAGCTTATACATCCTTACATACATTTTTAAAGCCTAAGGGAGAGATTTTAGATTTTCTTTAAAAATCAGAACCTTCCTTTTCACTTTTCAAGATCTTCAAGATCCTGCTTTCCCCAAACTCTTCAATTTTCTAAATGTGCCTTATTTCTCTCCACTAGATGACATATAGCTTTGTCCATGACAAAATACTGGAGTTGAGTTCTGGAGGATTGATCTGACCTTATTTTTTTCTCTTTGATTTGCATTTTGAATGAAGATATATATCATCAGGTACTTTTTAAACACCAGAAGTATTGTATGGATTTTTAAATGTACAAAGATATGCACTTTGTTAAATATGATGTCTAAAAGTTCAGATATATTAAACTCTATTTATTATATTATTCAAATGGACAAAATTTAGAAATATGACCTTGACATCTGAACCTATCCAAGACAGACAGCTCTAGGTGGAGTTTAAGAATAGCCTCACAAGTTTTCCTCCTTTACCCAGGTCACTCAAAGGGAAAGAGAGAAACAGATGTGGGAAGTATAAAAGACAATGAATATAACTCTGAAAGAAAAGAGAGAAACTGCAGAAATAAATTATTAATGAACAGCCTTGCTGAAAATGATATGATCCTTTAAAACCATAAGACAGTTTCCAGGAAGAGAATCTTGCTGGCTTTTAGAATGAGATTACTATTACATTTAAGTGTGATTGAATTAGTCATGTTATAAAACTGGAGATCTGTAGAAAGGGATAACAATTTAACGGAATTCTATTCCTAATGGAGTTCTTCTGGAGAAAAAAAATCCAGTGTGGCCCCAGTGAGAGCCCTGGCATCGGCAGGGAAAGTTGCCTGAAGGAGTCCAAAGCTAGAGCATAAACACTGTACATCTGCCATTGACATTCATCAATATCCAAATAAAGACATCCACCCCAAACCACAGGAAACAAACTATATCTAGAATTGAATTAAAATCAGAATTACAAACCAATAGAGTTAGATTTTAAAAGAAATTTAAAAACTTTTAGGGGGAATCTTAAAGACACAGTGATTTACTGTGCAAGGGTCACTTGCCAGGTAGCAAGGTGAAGGAAGTAGTGAAAAGTAATATGGTAATAAAGTAAAATGGTAATAAAGTAAAATGTGGTGGATGATGCTGGGGTTGCACATAATGAAGAGTCCCTCACTCCATGCCTTTTGTCAGACCTCAGAAGTTGAAGCTTGTATTTGTAATCTCTTTGCCGGTATTTACATTGCAGGATATATCATCACAAAGTTCTGCCTGAAGCTTTGTAGATTAAATATTTCTCTACCCTTTTGCAACACAAAAAGCATCGACTAAATTTTGTCTTCTGGTCTGAGTGGAAATCCGTTGCTGCTTTACTAGAGGAGTAGCACTTAAGTTCTATTTTGAGGACTTGTACCTGTCTTATGTATGAGAAAAATTTCAGCCATCTCTAGATACATCAGAGGTGATATGTGGTGGAAAACACAGGAGAAAGCTCATGGTTTAGGTCTACACTTGGATTCAACACTTGGTGATTTAACCTAAGTGAAAGCTTTTGGAGAAACAGAACATTTTGAGTAGAGATGAGTGTTCTAGATTATGTTAATAATTTAACAAGTATATATTTCCATTACTTACAATTAGGGAAAACACAATTTGGCGGACTTTTAAAGGCATATTTTCTTGTTGCAAATGCATCTGTAGTTAATACAAATCAAAAACCCCACAAAATTATTCATGGCAATCTAGTGGAGGTTTAGAGGAGCAGATAAATTGACATTAAAAACATGGCATAAAAAGTTAAGCTTGTTACTTAACAGCTTCATAATAAAAGTCTTCACTGCTCATGTGATGTTCCTAAGCATTACAGGAAAATACACCAGCTCTATGCAGTATTAAGTACAAATTTGGGACCATTCCCTGAACATGAGAAGCATTACAGCATAAAGACACTCTAAAGTGAACTATGCAGAGACAGGTATATTATATACTACACTCTCTTTTGCAGATAGACCCTGGAGAAAGAATTTCTCACTTTGAGAGAGACTAATTATATGACCTTTGCATTTTGAAGATCTATCTGGAAAATTTTAATCTCTCAGACAGCATGAATGGTTCATGTCAGCTCTACTTACAATCAATTACAATGTGTAAGCAGTTTTATCACTAGCACAAACCAGCAAAACATGTACCTTAATAGAAGCACTGCTGTTTACGCTACATGCTACAATATGTACTAGGATTTATCTTTTTCTGGATATCAATCAGTAAATCAGGATCAACCCTAATGAATATATTGCATCAGGGGCAATGTTAGGACAAGCTGAGTTTGAGAAGAAATGCAACATACTTTCCAGTGTAAGAACCCTGATTCCTATTGACTTTTTAAAAAGCATTTTGTGGGATACGCTGTGCTCCTTCACAGTCAGTGCCATAAACCTCTCCAATATCCTGAGTAAAGTAATCCTGTTACTCCAGCCACAAAAGCCAAAAGAGCACAATGGAGACAGCACTGACTATTTGCAAAGGAGGCAAATATACTCCTTGAGGTTTGCTCTGAAGGAGCTAGAATAAAAGGTTTTGTAGGGTCACCTGCCACATCTAGGCATCCTTCAGGCTCTGAATTACACAGAAGCATTACCTTTCAGTTGGCTTTGGACAGAGAAACCTGGTCAGGTGAGAAAGGTAAAGAAGATGAGATGCATAGAAGAGAGGCATTGAATGGGCAAATTGCAGTTTGGATGGCAGTACCAAAGGAAGAAGGTGGAAGACGTTAGTGGAAGTGTTATGAAATGCTTGTCTACCTCCACTCTATGGAGCTTTTCTATGTAGCTCTGCATTTCTCACAGTCCTTAATAGTCACCACACTCAGGAAAAAAAAAAGCTTTGTATGTCTTTTCATAGGCTTGCAGCTAAAGAGACTGATAAGATCCCTTATCTCCTTTCTAAATGTAGAATAGAGATAACTTGATTATCCCTGTAACTTGCAAAGATGTTTTCAATGCAAACAAGAGGCACTCAATCTTCACTTTGTTAAGCAGAACAAACGTGAAGTTTCTCATTATAAGGCATCTCTCCTAGGCTTTGAATTATGTATTACTTTTTAAAAGTTCTGCTTCTTTTCATGTTCTTTGTAGGACTTACATTTTGCTATGGAACAGTTTACTCACAATCCCCATTAAAATTCAGGCATCAAACTATTTGAAGATCCTGGCTTAAGAGCTTACAGGTTTCACCAGTGACTGCTATATTCCTCCTGATTCCTCTTTTTCTTCTGATACCTCACATTCAATAATATCCAGCTACCTCAGTCACGTGGTCTGGAATTCATTGAATTATGACTGTTTAGCTTTTTAAAAGGTATCACAGATACTGTTATGGCTACTGCTTAACAATAGGTTATTACAGGTTTTCTGTTCCATTGCCAACAGTTTTGTTTCTTATTAAAACAATGTAAGTGGTGATGGGTGGAAGGCAAAGAGCCTTTTACACCATCAGAGTTGTGAAGTAGCTGCACTTTTTTTGTTCTGGAGCAGTTCAGTAAATTTCTCTAAAAGACTAACTTGGCTTCCCTGCATTTATAAAGATGAATAGATTTTACTGTTCATTACTGAGAAGCGAATACTGACTCAGTACTGACTCACAGATAAGAAAAGGCCAGAAAAGAAAAGACAAGACTCAGAGATAAGAAAAGGCCACCATTCAAATCTTTGGCATTATTGGGAGCTTCAGACATGGTAAGTCTTGCATTACTGTTGAACTGGATGATGAATATAGGTTTTAAGAAGCAGAAGGCAGGCAGGACTATATCTCCAGCCCAAGCAGATTGCATATTGAACTACTGAAATTGAGCTCAGCTCAGAAATGGCAGTTATCTCACCTTCCAGACACAGCAGATCCTTAGACCTAGGTTCATGTGATGCCTTTTCTTCCCAAATCTAACACCAAAGGAAATGTATTACACAATTCTGCTGGAACCACTGGTCACAAATCAAATGAATAGCTCATCCTTGAACTTTTAGTAAAAGATTTTTTATAGACATCGTATTATCAACAAGTCCTTTGTTATTTTCTTAAATACTAGCTTGGCCTCAAGAAAAAACAAGAAAAAATTTTGGAGATTTTATCATTATTTCAAGACTTAATTTGGATCCCAATATGTGCAGCAGAACAAAAACATTTCCCTTAATTATAACTCCATACAAAGGTATCATCCTATAGATAAACTGACACAGAGTAAAAGAATCCCTACCTCTACAGGTCTCTTCTGTTTTCTGCTTTTCTGATGAGAACATGGTGAGGCAGGACACTAAGAGATACAAATACCTACGCACGGTCTCTGAAAATTCATGAGGAGGTGATATAAAATGTTATTTCTTTGCCTGCCCATTGTCCTCTTTGCTGTAAGAACTTTCCATAGCATATTACGAGGCTTTTGCCAGCTATGCTACAGCGATGGTGACCTGTGTAGCCATGGAGCCAGCACGTCTTGACCCCTGCAGAATCTGTGGGGTGGAAGTCTTGGAAGCATGTGGTCCCAGATATCAACATAAATATGAAGGCACCAAAAGCAAAACTTGGGTGTGAGGATTCCCTAGTATAGTGCACCAAACCTGTTCAAATCCTAAAACAAAAGCAATTCCCCTTATTGAGCAGGCAACTTTTGATTTGATCCGCTTCTGTGTCCAAACTCAAGACCAGAAATTCCTGTTATGGGCTTAGGGATATCTATAGTAGTAATAAAAATAGTAACACATTGCTAATTTGAAATACATTATGATTTCATTTCCAGAGATAGACTCCAAGATCTGATGGCGATAGACATGAGTGAAGCTGGTAGGAGGTTAGAAGAAGCAGTGATGGGACAAGCATTACCCAGGCCTTATGCCCCTATTGCTGATCAAGTTGAAAAACATGCTGGTATAGCTGGGGGCCTTATAGAAATTGAAGTCCTATATTTCTGAAGGGGGAAATTAAATAAATAATTTTCTGTTTCAACAGCTGTAGGAAATGCTTAGATATACCCTTTAATTTCCCTCATCAATCAGTTCAGATTGCTTTTAAATGGGGATCATAGGGGAGCCATATGCTCAGAGATATTCTTAACACATTCTTCAGCTGAACAGAACAGAACTTGCTCCTTAGGAGGCTAATTTTTCACTGTAATGCTGTATTCTGATTGAATTTCCTAGCAGTTGGTGGTCCGTTACATTGTATGACAAGGGCCATTTCAATGAACTCCAAAACAGAATGGCAGAACAGCTCATCTCGCTTTCTTCTAATTGATTAAAACATCTCCGTATTTGAATGACAGCATAAAGCTTTTGCATCAAGCCATAAGTGTCGCTGATCAGATCGAAGCAGAAGATTGTTGTGAGATACTGTATTCATTATGTAAAGAAAGTCTTTGCCACAAGACACAAATGTGGCTTGATCTGCCTCTGGCTCTCGGAGGAAGAATGGGTCCTTCTTGGGCGGATTCTCACACCTCTGAGCACTCAACGAAGTCTGCAAACTCCCCTCTTTAATTCGTAAGGTCCTCTCCCGCGGGGTTCAAGCTCTGCAGTATTAATAATTTGAATGAGGTCATACATGTAGGTCCTGCCTCAGATCCCTTTGTGTGTGAAAAACTACATGCTTCCAAAAGGAGCAGTTAGCTCTGAAAAGTTGCCGACATTGAAATGCCCACAGTTGTTTTGAGAGAGAAATATTCACAAAGGTCCATTTCTTTCAGCCTTTTATTGTTTATTAAGGAGGCCCTTGGAAACAGAAGGGGAAGAATCTTTCAAGTCCATTGCAAAGTCTCTAGCTCCATTCTCTAAAGCCACTCCTTTGTCCTGAGAAGTTTAAAGACCCGGGTAGATCATAGAATAGTTTGGGTTGGAAGGAATCTCAAAGATCATCTAGTTCCAACCCCCTGCCATGGCAGGGACACCTCCCACTAGACCAGGTTGCTCAAGGCCCCATCCATCCTGGCCTTGAACACCTCCAGGGATGGAGCATCCACAGCTTCTCTGGGCAACCTGTTCCAGTGTCTCACCACCCTCAAGGTAAAAAATTTCCTTCTAATTTCCAATCTAAATTTCCCCTCTTCTAGTTTGAAGACTAATCCTCATCCTGTCACTACAGGCCTTTGTGAAAAGTCCCTTCCCAGCCTTCTTGTAGGCCCCCTTAAGATACCAGAAGGCCACAATAAGGTCTCCCTGGAGCCTTCTCTTCTCCAGGCTGAACAAGAAGCCCAATTCTCTCTGCCTGTCTTCTTCAGTTGTCACCTGGCTCAGCAGCTCCAGCCGTCATGACAGCTCTGCAATACGTGGGGAAGGTGCAAAGTATGATGTCAAGTCATCTGCAATAAAATGAATACCGCAGAAGGGAAAATGTTCATTATTTCTTTGTGTGAAAATAGAGAAAGTGAGCCCAAGAACACACATGGAAAGAATCAGCAATAAGGGCAAAGCTTGCTGGGGCCTGAGTTTTGGGCCCCAAGTTGGAACTGACCTGTAAATGAGTCACAACCTAGCAGAATGTTTTGTTTTCCGGATTGGCTTCATGTTCCAGAGGGAGAACCTGGCCCACCTGTGTCTTTGTGGCTCTGCCCTCACCCAGGTGGTTGTGGCTGGGGTGGTGGGTGAGGCCAGGATTATATCAACCAGGAGCTGATCAGTTGGAAGAGCTTCCTGTTGGGTGTGGCTTCTGCTGGGGCTGGTTGTGTCTTACTGAGCCCTCTTGGTGGTGTCCTTCCATGTGAAGGGCCGCAGAGGAAGCCATCTCTGTCTGTTGAGTCCAGCAGGTGATGCTGGCACCACAGCGGAGGAGCTGGACCCACAGGAACCTATGGCAGGACTGTCTGAAAGAAAACTTCCGAGGGGATGTTGGTGAGTTCAGTGTTGGCCAGGCAACTGATGGCAGCATAAAATGATGATAGCTAAATCAGCACAACACTCCCAAATTAAGGCCAATAAATTGTTCATTTTTTGAGACATGGAGTTGCACTCTACTGCCTGGGCAGGGTAGCCTGGGAGGGATGGACAACTGATAGCTTCTTTTGACCTTGAAATGAAACAGGTTTCTGCATGAGCCTCAACCCAATGGCTGGGAGCTAAAAGGCAACATTACCCGAACCATTCTATGGTTTTATGATTACCTCAAGGAAGAGGAGAATGAGCAGTCTTTGAGGCTAATGGAAATGCTGGCACTGGGCATTGCATAAATATAGCCTGCTGCTTCTTTCAGAAGTGTTTAAATCAAGACTGAATCCGTTCTGAGTAAGAGATAAAATATTATAAACTGTGGTACATAGAAGGAAAAAAGGCAAGAACTGTTCCTTTTGCTAACACCATGTGCTCTTTGCAGCCTCTAGTAACAGCTCTCAGCATGGGAGGTATTTTATATAACAACATCTGGTTACAGAGTGCAAACAAAACAACAATTTACACAAGGGCATGTGAAAAGGTTTGACATATGGTATTTATTTATGAATTTCAAAGAGCTGCCTATAGTTAGTTTACATTCCAATATTCCCCATGTCCCACAAAGACAACCCCATATAGGCTGTATGCATTATTGGGTCGTTTTGGTGTATTTACGCATGATGCTGAGCTAAGGTAATCTCTAATTGGCAGACCCAGATTAAGCAGAGATTAACCACAATTTCCATACAATACAGGGAGATATTATAATGTTTTCTACAATAAATATCAGTAACAAATTCAGAACTGAGAAAAAAAAAAATCCTGATTCATAGAAAAGGATTATGCACCAAATCTCTACTATTTACTGTAAGAAACTTCTTAACATGACATTAAGTATCAAATACTAATGCCAAGTTTTGATCTAGATGTGGTATGGAGTAGTCCATTAAGTAACACTACTTTTTATTGTTTAGATAGAAATACATCAGAGCTCTTTCCTAATGCTTGCCCTGCTGAGGGAAGATTAAATGTGCCTAATAATATAGAAGTCACATCGATGCCAGTCATTTGGTTGAGGTCATGATCAACTCAGCCACCACAAGATTATAAACTTTCTGCATCTGTATGCACTTCTGCTCTTATCTTCCAAGACCCTGAGTCTATGAAGTGGCCTCAGGAATAAAGATGCTTCAGTAGGTAACTTTGTTATTAGTAAATGATAGATCTCTAATGTCCACTTCATGCCCCTGTGGGGAAGAAGTATCATTGTCCGGTGACCAAGAACCCTAAATTAGCTGATTTCAACTACTTTACCTTGTTTTCTCTCCAAATCTTAAAATTCAAGCCTCAGATGGTATTTCCATCTGGTAAATGTATCAGGCTGGTGAACTTAGGTAAATAAAACCCAACCAAACATGAAAATTCTGTGGACATTTCCATCAAAATCAAATTTCTAGAACATCAACATGTAAAACGTAAAAAAATAGATTCATGTTAACTCCCCATCCTCAGCTGATCACATTTTCCGTAGAGGAATGAAAAGATGTAAATTTAGGGTGGATTTTTCTGGTTATCCATTTTGATCTACTACGCAATACAGGCTAGAAAGGGCAATTTTATTAGGTTATTCCTATGCCAAAATTCATAACTTTTAAAGACATTCTCACTTCTCTATCACATCTGTCACCAGTTAAGTTGTTCCAATAAAGTTTAGCCTTGCTGTTAAAAAATTTGCAGCTCATTTCTGTTCTGCTTTTTATTTGCTTTATCAGTCGGTTTCAGCTACTAGAGCTGATTGTTCCATCATTTGCTGAGCCAAAAGAGCCCTCTGCTGTTGGAAACCTACTTCCACCCGGGGGACTTCTACCCACAGTCAAGTCTTCAATGGCACAGTGCAGAAAACCAACGGGGTTTTAGGTTTTGGAAGGCAGCATTTCTAATGCTGGCATCCTTCTTGTAGCTCTGTTCTGAAATATTTCTAAAATTGCCAACAGTTGTGTGGGTTGGCATTGCAAACACTGGCATTTCAGTCGTGGTGAAATTAAAAAAATACTTTCTCCCTTTCTCAAATTTTTAAAGTCTCAAATTTCACCTTGAAATTGCTATTCTTCAAAACAACATGGAGCAAAATGGCTCCGGTTGAGATATTGCCTTTAGTGTGAACCAGGCAGCCCCAAGTTGTGTATGTGACACTACTCGCCCTTAGAGAGAAGGCATTTTTTGTGGTATGTTTGGCATTGTTTTGGACTGTATGTCACAGCGTAGCCACTTCATCCAGAGCAAAAGAAAGACATGAAGTTTAAAAAATATAGGATGATAGTGCCTGCAAATGCCATCAGGGCTAGCAACAATCCTGAAGCTTTCTAATTTATTTTCATGGCTCTCATAAAAATATGGCTCTCATTAAAAGTGTGGAAATGGACCTTAATAAAAGCTCTGCTTCTGTAAAGTGAAACCAATTTGCTGATTGAAACTTCAAGTTTATGTTCTTTAAATGTTAGCTATGAGAGTTATTTCTGCTGCTACCCTCACCCTGATGGCTTGACCTGAATTCTGTTGGGCTTTCCTTTGTGTTGCCCAGCTGATTGCTCCATCCTGCTCTGGGGGCTTCCAGGGGCTGAATCATGGGGAGCAATCCATGGTGAAGCTTGCAAGGAAGAAACAAGGACCCTTCCTGACAGGCATATGTAGTGTCACAGCCTGTTATATCCCTTTGCCCACCACAAGCATTAAGGGGCACATCAAGGAAGAGAAAGGAGGAGTGGACAGGACAAGCTGGCTGCAGACACATCATTAAAGACAGTCTTTCTTTCTTCCCTCTGACAGCCTGGAGAGTAAATTCACTTAGTGGAAGCCAGGACTGGGTCATCATTCCAGAAAAAACTAGACAGCCAGAATGAAATACTAATTTTCTCTGCACCAGATGTACAGCAATTGATACCTACATGTGCTTCAGTCTTGTATGATCAGTTCAAACCAGCATGCATGGTGTACGTAGCTGTGGCAGCACTGATGTGTCTCAGCATGAGCCATGCTGGAGGCTGGGTAAGTGAACATGTATGGTCCTTGCAGCTGTTTTCATTACTAATTATAATGGGCATTTATGTACAATCTCATTTTAATGGATCCATGACAGCTGAGATAATTTCAAGGAAATGTTCAAGAAGCCAAAAGTAAATGAGATCCCTCGAGCCATACAAGCTGACCTTGATTCAGTTGCTGTCACTGGTGGCACTGCAGAAATCTCTGTGGATCTTACTTTATGGTGTCTCCTGCACTAACTGATGCGCAACAGTCGATCTGAACAATGATCTGGTCACAAGATCTTCCTTACCTTTTCCTGATGTTCAGAGAAGACTCCAAAGTTATAATCTATTGGCCCAAATCTTCACAGCATGTTAATTGTGCACATGTGATTAATTTTATTAGTGCTCTGGATGTTGTTACCAAATCCCAGTTTGCTTCTCTAATTAGCCTGTTTTGTTAATTAATTAGGCTTTTATAGCTATACTGTGAGAACGTTTTCTCTAATAACTTCTGTTCCAGTTGGCCTGGCTCATTGGATTTTGACAGAGAATATGGAGGCTGGAGACATTTAAAATTATAACTGATTTCCTTTCCCATATTCTTAATATTCTGAAATACAGATTAATGATGCTTTGGGTAAGGAACAGCCCATGGCTTGAACTAACTTGTTAATAGAAAACATTGGGGAAAAAGAGGGAATTGATGTGGGGAGATACACTGTAAGTAGCTTGGTCACTATAAAACTTTATTAATCATATTTTTTATTGTAATGAGTTATTATGTAATGTAAACCGTCATAGTTTCTGTTCTGGTTTTGAGACAGATATTTGGAACACAGCTTTGCTCAGCACTGCCCATGGACTTCAGGGAAGATCATAGAACATTTTGGGTTAGAAGGGACCTTAAAGACCAACCTCCTGCCAAGGGCAGGCACGTCTTCCATTAGAGCAGGTTGCTCATAGCCCCATCCAACCTGGTGTTGAACACTTTCAGGGATGGGGCATCCACAGCTTCCCTGGGCAACCTGTGCCAGTGTCTCGCCACCCTCACAGTGGAGAACTTCTTCCTTACATCTAATCTAAATCTACCCTCTTTCAGTTTAAAGCCATTATACCTTGTCTTGCCGTCACATGCCCTTTTAAGCCAGCAAGGCTAATGCACCTGGGGAACTCCAAACCACCGATGTCCACGTGGTGAACCCCCAGAGAACAGAGGTCTGCACACAATAATGTGTACAGTGTAGCACAAAATGTGTTATACTTGCATATACATATATATATGCAATATATATGCATATAAATGCAATGTATACATATAACAGTATATCACAACTCACTGTTCCATTGGGTGGTAGATGCCCCATTCCTGGAAATATTCAAAGTCAGGTTGGACAAAGCTCTGAACAACCTGCTCTAGTTGCAGATGTTCCTGTTCCCTGCATGGGAGTTGTACCAGATGACCCTGAAAGGTCTCTTTAAACCCAAACCATTCTCTGATTCTATGAACAGCATGAGGGAAACCTTGGAAACCTATGATTAGCGACACAAACCCTGAGCTGCCACCATTAATTGCTCTTGAAACAGTCGGGAATAGTGATGTGGTCTGAAATAACTGACAGTGACTCCACAACACATCTATCCTAAAGCACGCACCAAGGTCCTGGGGAAAGCTTGACATCGTGATGGACAGACAGCACCCTCAGGGAGGCCATCAAAAGCAGGCAGGGTTTCACACTCCTGCAGCTATTCTCACATGAATATGGCTTCTAGGCTATTCACTGGGCTGATTCACTGCCATTCTGGGGGATACAGTAGCATTTATCAGGTGTCTTCTAAAAATTCCGCTTACAGTTTAAATTAATCCATCAGACATGGGCTTGCCACAGGATACATGCTGGTGGGATCTGGGGACTCAAACAGGTCTGGACATGGGGGATTGTTTTTAGAACACGTATCAATACAATCAAGAAGGAAGAAACCCCCTGAAACAGCATCGACCCGTACAGAGAGGGACACTCACACCCTCTTCCTCATGACCCCTATTTGTGTTGAGTTCATTTGCATGTTATACGTAAAGGTTGGCTTGGCTGTTGAGGCTGTTTATTTGGTATTATGATCTGCATTTATTTAGAGATGTAACAGCAGCAATTTGAGCTAATCCGCTCTGACCACTATCGTGTGATAGAAGTGTTAATCATTAACTACCCAGAGCCACACAGAAAGTAGAGTTAATTAGTACTGCAGGCACCTACACGTCACCCTATTAATAAGGAAAAGCTGCCTGATGATATCAGCCTTCGAGAATGTCAACAGACATTTTTAAGAGTTTCTGCTACTTTTGTCCAAGAGCACTCACCTCCTCTGAGCTTCTGTAAAGGGAGTTAAATATCCAATTATAACAATTTTTACCATCCAGATCATGAACCCACTCTTCAGAATTAGCCCGAATTAATGATAAGTGTGGAAAAAGGAGAAGGTACACATCATTATCAGCTGCATGTTTTTCTGGACAAAACCAAATCCCTGACCTCATTTTCAAGTCCTCATTAGCAGCACTTGTAAAGGAGGTCAGGCTGCTCTGCACCCCGCCTGTCCCAGCAGACAGGGGCTGCTCTGCCCAGGACACACCATCCATTAGGCTTGGGCAGCGGCGGCTCTCGCTCCAACACCTCTTCCTGATGCTGGGTGAAAGCTTAGCAATCTATCTCACATCTAAAATGGCACTGATGCATTGCCAGTACCTCTGAGAAATCAGCGCTGACAAAGCCAACCGCCTATGAGAAGTCAGATTTATACAAATGCGGTCCTCTTGTAACTCTAAATTCTGTAAAACTTTCAGAAAACTAAATTTTTCTTTCCCTTCCTCTTCTTCCTTATATCCATCTCCTTCCCTCTCCTGAGGACCTTTGACAGCAGCCTTGATAATGGAATTTGCTGGCAAACACAGTCCATGTGTGCTCCCAGCTTCACCTATACTATTTATTAGAGATGTGTTTCCTAATGGTTTGTGTTATTATATTATATATAGGGCATACAATATACATTTTAATTATAAATACATATAAATAAAATACAGCCACCATGATATGGGGACAGTCTGCAGGCCTGTTGAAACAGGACAAGTGGTGATGGTTTTAAACTAAAAGAGGGGAGATTTAGATTAGAGAGAGGGAAGAAATTCCTTATGCTGAGGGTGGTGAGACCCTAGCCCAGGTTGCCCAGAGAGATGGTCGCTGCCCCATCCCTGGAACCATTCCAGGTGAGGTTGGCCGGGGCTCTGAGTAACCTGCTCTAGTTGCAGATGTCCCTGCTCCCTGCAGGGGGGTTAGACTAGATGAGCTTTAAAGGTTTCTTCCCACCCAAACCATTCTATGATCCTATATAACTAAACATTTATGAACACTACACTTCAATGACTTTATAGCAACGTTATAAAACCACCAAGTAATCCTAGACCTTTCTATAAAAACATATGCACATAACACACTTGCTCTATGCAGAAAGTTTTGAGAATAACTCAAAAATTTGCATGCCAAACTTCTCCATTAGGGAAATATCCTAATTTCAGTGAAAAATAGGAGCATTTGGTTTTGCCTCATTTGCTTTTCAAAGTACCTTTTCTCTGAATCAACTATTAATATAGCTGGCATCTTACCGGTTCTTTATTTCTTTTGTGGCAAAGGAAAAGCATGATTATGCTTTATCACCATTTTAGCCAGGAAATTTGCACTGAGATGAGACCTCAAAAGTCATATTAACAGGATGGAGGCTCTTACAATCCCTTTTATAAACAGGATGTCTGTAACACTGGTTGGTAGTTTACAAGTTGTGTGTTCTTCGAGACAAAATTTGGAGAACAGACTGCAACCAGGTGACATTTTGAACAGATGCCACCATTTTTCCTGCCTTTTCCTTGTTAGGATGGTGGAGCACCATTCATTGTCAACTTTTTAATGTTCCTAATATAAATTTTCCTAAACAAAATGATCTGGTAATATTGAACCTGTGTTCAATACAAAAATGCAAATGAAAGTACAAGTGAATAACGCTAATAACTATTACCAGATGCATAAAAATGCACTTTTCCCAAGGAGAATAAACAGGAAAAGTGAGTTACAGAAAGTTTAAGTGACATGGTCAGGTTCATACAGCAAGTCGGTGCCAGAGTTCAAAGCAACACTCAGCTGTTCCTCTGCTTTCCATGCTTGTGGCTGGACCGTGTGTTGTTGTGAGTGCAAAGAAGCTGGACAAAGGGAAAATGTGCAAGGAAAGCTTCTCTGCCTGGGGGAAAGGGAGAAACTCTGAGAAAAAAAAAAAGGTTTCCTTTCTCTTGAGCCCTAAATCTGATTTTGAAAGTGCAGTATCACTGCTTATCTGTTTAAAGATGAACGAGCACTTCTGATTCTCCAGAATTAATAGCTTTTGATATTTTATTTATAGAAGCACAATTACCATCTGCTCTGAAGAGACCAGAATCACAACCGTCCCATTTTAAACCTTTCTTTATAGTGCAGACATTTATTTTCTGACAAGGAAATCAAAGAGACTGACAGACCAAGAAGAAATATCTGCCTGTAAAGGCAGTGTTACCTCAATAGACTGCTGTTGGGCTGATAATAAAACCTGGTTTCATCCTATTTTCTTAGAAAAAACAGCTATTTGGAAAATTTGAGGTGCCAAGAACACCAACACTGTAATAAAAGGAGTAAGAAGCCACAGAAAATGATGGCACAGGCATTAAGGATAAAAATACAAAAAAGCCTCTCTTGCTTGAAAGAGAATTGAGATCAAAATTCAGGGGATCGTTAATTGACGTGGCCTGAAGAAAGTCTTCTTGGCTTGATGGAGCCGGGAGCTGGCTGCACGCCTCGGCACCGCGGGGCTGCGCGCCGGGCAGGGCCGCACCGCTGGCCACCGAGCTCCTCGGCACCGCCGCCTCCATAAACACCATCTCATTAGGGCTTTTTGAAAAGAAAATGGTTGCAAATTAGAGCTGGGAGTGATGTTTGCACGAGGTTTGCAGTCAGTGAACCTCGTTTTCCCGGCAGGTCAGAGGTGGGACGAGGGAGCCGTTTGCATCAGAACCCTTGCACGTGGTTCCCTTCTCCTGCTGTCGCTGCGGTGGATGAGCAACAGCAACCATATCTATGCAGGAATAAGTATTTCAAATACTAGAAATTTTAAATCAATAGCAGCCAACACCCGCTTTCAATAATCTTAGAAATTGCAAGGATTTTTTTCCAGATTAATGCTTTTCTGTGGTATTTGGCTGTCTGGCTGGAATTTACTGCGTCTTGCTTTGCCTTTCTCTACCCTACTGCTTTGTTCTAAGCTTTTGGTGTTTTCCAGGGCATTTTCAACATTGCCTTTTAAGTATTTCTTTCTTTCGTGACAGTCTTAGGCAAGTAGGCAAGAGGAATTCCACATGATTGGGCGGAATAACAAGAAACAAATATTTTCCATTGCAATTACAAGGTTGGTCTCCTCATACAAATTATTTATGGAAAAATATGTTTCACGCCCTTACCCAGATTTTCCAAGATAAAGGAAGATGAAGCTGAAGTTGCTGCACTGTAATCCATTAGTCTGGTATGTTTGATGGATCACAGTTAGAAGCGAACCACATAGAAAGTTGCTGTAAGTGATCCTCCAGCTGACCTGAACTTTTGAAGCTTATTTTCCACTACCAAGGTGAAGATACATCTGCTACAGCAAAAGAAAACTTTCTAGGCACATCACATTCTTCTTTCCCTACTGTGCTGGCCCTCAGGTTGTTTAACAACAGTTCACCATGCAGCCCTGGAGGTGGTGGATGTTTGTGGCTCATGTTTGAAGGCTCATGACATGGTGCATTTCTCACAGGAAAATATGACACTGGAAAACCCTTAGTTCATCTGAGAGGATTCTTGAGTGTCTTCAATAACTGTCATTGCCCTACAGTGAACTGCTGGGACATGCAAGGAGGCGATGGGCGTGTAAGGGACATGACCACTGATGAGCCTCATATCTACCTGAGCATTCTCCTCCTTCTCATGGCTCCTCCTTCACTCATGTTCACAGATTGCCAAGCAGCTCAGGACAGGGAAGGACTTTCCCGCTCTACTCAAACAGTACTCACCAAAGGCCCCAAACAAAGCACTTGCTGAATGAAGAACCAAAATCGCTGCAACTCTGGGATTAAAGAAGTGGCTGGCAGCTTGGCTCATCATAAAAATTCAGGGAAGATGCTCTACTGCCAAAGGCTGTATTTGTATTAGTTTATGAAACCAACCATGACGCATACTCACAGCTGCTAAAAAGCCCAGAAGTTCTTAACTGCAACCTGATTTCCACATATGGCAACTTCATTGGTAGGACAGGTATTGTGAGTGAAATTTCCTGTTTCCTCTGCACTTAAGAGGAATACATGTGATTTAAATAAAATGTACCTATAAAATTCCCTTCCGTTTGGGGACGTGTTGCCTACATGTCTGGAAGCTCACTCAGAAAGAGCCTTCGACAGTCTGCCCTCCTCCCCTGCCTGTTAGCCTTGTGAGGGGTGTGGAAATCACACACCAGAAACGTTGGTGCAGAAATGGCAGTTTCGGACGACCCGTTGGCTCTCGCGTGAAAAGAGCAGCAGCAACTCCCCTCTACAGATGGTGAATTTTCACCCAGGGGAGACCTATGACACAATATTTTGGCAAGGGGCAGAGGGACTGGAAGACCACTGCAGCTTTTGGGAAAAGGGAACCTAATGTAGAAATAAGAAAAAAAACCCTAAGCTTGCAACGAGTGTCCTGGGGGCCTTGAGGCACGGGTGGCATGTGCAGGCAGAAAGGACACTGAGCATAATTTCTTCTGGATCTCGGTTCTATGTCCCCTGTATGGCTTCTCTCTAACGGCTGGATGCCCATGGCTGCTCATCACAGCAAGCGCAGTTTTTCTTCCTATTTCTTGCTCCCCTGTCCTGACTGAATACCTCTGGCTCTCTTTGACACCCCCTAATTGCCACGTTGGCAAGAGGATTCATGTGCTTGGGTTGGTCTGAAGCTATCTCTATGTTCAGAAATCAGCTAGCCTAAACAGAACAGAGAATCGCTAAACTCATAGAGCAGTTTTCCATCTCTGGGGTTATAATTTGGCTGTTTTCACTCTTCAGCCAATTTTCATACTATGTGAATGGAATGTATTTGCCATCTTAATTTTTTTATTCTGTTCAAATGAAATCCATCAGGGATTCCAGCATCACTAGATGCAGATGGACAGAAATCTGGGAAGGAGAGTGGACAGACAGCTTGGTGACAGTGCAACACAATAGGACAAGCGATTCCAAAGACCCTACTAAATAAATTAGCTTCAGTGTGGCTTAAGGGAGGAAGGATGGAAAAATAATGCTTCTGTAACACCCCTGGCAGTTTTTATTTGTTGGAGACAATCCAGGTGTATAAGAAGGGTGTGATATTTTTTGTATAATCACAGTTTTCAGTTGAGTGCTTGCAAGTGACTGCGACAATTTATAAAACATCATGACCCCATCTGACTGTAACCTCATTTACAATACACGTAAAGTACCCTTAAAACCTAAAGCTGTCACTCAGCATTAAATAATCAAAATATGTGAGTGCATGATGGAGTTCTCTGGAGAGAGAGGAGCTAAGTTTTAATTTTTCCTCGTTTGCTGACACAGAGGCCTTCAGTAATGTTCCCTGCAAATGATCTGGAACCTCCTGTGAGTTTCTATTGGGATTTTGTCCGAAGTGAATAAAATATGGATGATGAATGCATTTGAAAATGCTTGTTTATATCAGAAGAAGCATCATATTTAATATGGCTTCAAATAACCTGTGAAACTAGGTGGGAAAGATAATTACAGTGCAGTGTTATGCCTACATAAATATCAGGCCAACTTCAGGGCTCAGATCTGCAGATGTTCCATCCCCCAGGTTGCCAGCCTTGCAGGAGCTCTGCTGATCTCATTCCAAACCCACCACAAATCTTCTGAGATTTCCCATGATATGGAGCCCTGAGACTGTGGCCACTGAGGAGCAGAAAGAAGCAACAAAGCAGAACACAGTCACAAGTGTGACGGTCTCTGTAGCAATATTTGTAATAAAATCTGGGAAAGTGACACTGAAGAATTGAGGAGCTTGCTTGACTCTTTAACACCTCACCATATGGAGAAGGAACATGGTCCTTGATCTGCCAGCCCTCTGAGGCTGTGGTCAATGTCATACAACATCATGGCCGACATCATGGGCCACAAGGCAAGGCAAATGTGTGGGGACCACAGGCAGGAGAGGAAGAGAAGGTCATAAGCAATAACAGCATCCTTTAAAATGCCAGGAGAATTTTGAAATGGCTTTGTACCGGTTTTATTACCAATCCAGTTATAGCAGTAAAAAAGAAATAGGAAACTCAATGTGTCTGGGTATTATTGCAAAGGAGACAGCAATTCTTACTATTAGTCACAAGTAATTTCCTTTAAAAAATATTATTATTATTGTTATTATCATTATTTCTGAGATAAGCCACTTAAGTCCTGATGGATGCTTCTGGAAATTACGCCCTACTCAGTTGACAAGCTTATCTGGCCTCTAGTGAAGCTGAGGTATTTTACTTGGACTGTGTTTACCATAATCAGTATGAAGCAAGCAAAACCGATCTGAACTGCACTATGAGGTCTATTTGGCTAAGCTTCAACATTTCCAGAACTCAAATTCACTAACTCAAATGTTAATGATACTCTTTATGATATAACTCTCCTGAAGTGAGACACTGAAACAGATTGATGAGCCACTGGCACAGGTTGCCCAAGGAAGTTGTGGATGCCCCATCACTAGGTGTGTTCAAGGCCAGGTTGGATGGGGCCCTGAGCAACCTGGTCTAGTGGGAGGTGTCCCTGCCATGGCAGGGGGGTTGGAACTAGATGGTCTTTGAGGTCCTTTCCAACCCAAACCATCCCATGATTCAAAGAGCTGGGCATTTGTGATATAAGATGGCAAAAAAGTCTCTGAAACTTTATAATTTATGTTACGCCACAAATTAGAATCATAGAATGATTTGGGTTGGAAAGGACCTCTAAAGGTCATCTAGTACATGAGTAAACATCTGCATAGCCTTAAAGCTTCACTGCACCTTTAGAGCCTATCACTTCACCTTTGAAACAGCTTTATACAACATGCTGTCACAAGCACTTCTGTAATGGCTATAAGACAAGTTCAAACAAGTTTATTACACAGCTGTGAAACTATATTGGTGTATCCAATAACATAAGTCTGATGCCTTCTGTATGACAAGTGAAAAAACATTTCAGAGCTTTTCTTTCCCATAAATTCTCGCGTTTCCACTGTTTTAATGAGTGCATTGTGGAATGTACTTACAGCCTATTGTCTGAAACACGATTATGAAGGTAAATAAAACCAGCTCTTCCTACCTTCAGACAAGTATGTGAAGTAATGAAACTTCACTAAATCACATTAAAACTGTTCAGATTTGGACAGAAGCTATGCAGAGACAAAGTTGTCATATGGAAGTATCACATTTTGTATTTATACCCCAAGCGAATCACAGCCACAAATACTACTTGTATATGAAAGGAAGAATTCCTTGCTATTCTATCTTTAAAACACAATCCTTAAGTACAGAAATTCTGACTGCTCTCTGATGTCACTGCATTTGCCAGCTCTATTGCATTTAGCATGAAAAAGACTATTATATTTGTGTAGTTCAGTTCCCACTGGACTTTTGTCCATAGCTTCTCACTTAGTCTGTAGATATTGAAGAAATCCCAGGAAAAATGGCCTTTGAGTAGGTTTCAGACAAACTCCACATTGCATTTCCCTGCTGCTGCCTGGGATGTGTTAAACACACTGCTCACACTCCACATGGCACACGTACAGCAATTTTGGTCCAGGAAATACCAGACTGAAATGTGAGAGTCGTTATTTTTTGAAATTCAAATGTTGGCAGGTAGGTGATGTCCATGGGAATTTGCTGGAAGTGGCTGTTTGCATACGAGTAAACTGAAAAGGACATTCCAGCTGCACATCATCCGCAGCCTGTCTGTGTTCACAGCGGGAGCATTTCGTCCCCTTTTCTCCAACTGTTCCATAAAGCTGCTGTCATCCAGTCATCTCTGTCATCCTAATGCTGGCTCAGTCTTACAGTTAAAATAAAATGCACATGAAATCTTCTCATTATGAACAATGCAAAGACCTCTAAGCCATTGCTAATGCAGAACTACAGTCTTTCAAATGCTGATAAATCAACCAAAAAGAAATAGTATTAGGGAAAAAATATTATTCATTCTCCTTTCTATACTGTTAGCATTACAGACTTTTTAATCACAAGGCAGCCTCTTCAGTCCCTTTCCTAGTGATAGGCCTGCTGGCTTTGATCCAGCAGTGGCTGCCAAATGCCAGGGCAATGTGTTGGCAGCCTCAAATCTACAGGCATTCTGGGGCATGAAGAAATGTAATTCCCATCATAAAAAAAAAAAAGAAAAAAAGAAAGAACTATTGCATTCTTCGCAAAAATGCCAGAAATTCTTTTTGGCTTTGTTTATGTCACTGGTTAACATTGTCTTTCTCTAAAATGCTGTTTCTTCTTATCTGTTCGGCACAGAAGGAAAAAGTAAAGAAAACTCTGGAAAAGAGTACATGGAGATTTTTCATTTCTCCAGTAGAAATGGACTGATGTGGATGTATCTGATTTAAATATCCCTAAATAATAGTGACGATGGGTGGGGGCTCTGCCTCATTCAAAGCATTTCTGCTATGAGCTGAGCCATCACCTAAGAGGGTGACTTTGGGATGCTCAAAACGTGAAAACCCTACAATTCCACTTCTTGCTAAGAAAAGGGTTCATATAGTGAAAATGATATCATAGCACAGGCAAGTATAAGAGAACAAGGAACTTTTGTTTCCATGGCAATCCAGGCTTCTTCTTCAGACAGAAGCGCAAAGGCAATCTGCTGAATGATTATCTGAAGGTCATGTTGTTCTTATGAGAAAAGTTAGCAAGCATACACAGGGCTAATTTCCCCAGTCCGGATGGATGCTGCATTTCTAACTAGTTAAAGTAAGCAATTGCTGAAGGAAATAATTGCCTTCATTAGTGTCATCTGTTTATTTTATAATTTGTTTACCTAAAGGGAACAGCAGCCTGCTTGTGAGGGAGGGGAGCATATCTGGCTGTTCTTTAGACTCACTCTGATTCTATGTCATTATTTGATACTCTTAGAGACAAATGTTAAGATGCCGTGTATTTCGGACATCCTTCATGTGGTACAATAATGATATTACCTTTAAAGTCAAATGTCTTTTAAAAATGAGTAAAATATCTCCAGATGAGAGCTTGCTTTTTTTTCCAGTGACTTTTGCAGCAAGAGCCACTCTTTCAAGGACCTGCCTTATCAACAAGTGCAAATACGCTTTTAAATGCCTGGATACCCCAGGGACGCAGCAGTGTCCAAAGATGAGCAGGACAGCTAGCTGGTATCTGTCTGTGTTACACTTGTAAGAAACAGGCATCCAGGAGATGCATAAATGTTAAACACACTTTACTTTGAATTTCTCAATGTCAGCTTTAGGTTTCCATTTCCTCTGAGATGGTTTGACCTTGTTGACAGCAGGAGTAAATGTTTTATGTGGAAAAGAAAATGACTGTTTAAAAAGTGTAATTCTATTTTCGTGCTCCATTCTGTGCTCCGTGATTTACTACAGATCTGAAGTACAAAGCAGCAGAAACTTTATTGGTGTTTGGAAGGAAAGTTATTTTTAGTGTTGTTTTGTTGCCAAGGCGTATAGAAACCTTATGTGCTACCTCAGAAAGTTGCCATGGAATGGCAGTGAAAGAGAGATGCCTATTTCTTCTTCTTTTCTTTCCAACCACAAAGCTTTTCTCCAACTAAAAAATAATGCACATATTCCAAAGGAGAAGTTGCAGGAGTCAGTCTGAAGTTTAATTAAGCATAAACGTGTGATCATTGATTGTGTGGTATAAATACAAAGGAAGAACTTGAACCAGGACAGTGCTTATGCATAAAACTCCACCTCTCTTTGGTAAAAATACATTTCTGGGTCTGAACTTCATGAAGTTATGGTTGTTGACCACCAGACAAACAATGCTGCAGAGGTGCGAGAGGAAGTGTGTGAGAGGCAGAGCCCAGTTCTCCCAAACACAAACCACTAGTTCTGCTAAAGCCACATATTACCAAAATGGCATATGTGAAATAAGAGCAGGGAAACACCATCTCAAGGCAGAAGAAGGGCAGGAAAGGGTGGCTCACACGTACACTCCTGATGCTGACACCTGAGTATCTCCAGCTCAGGACTGGCCAGGTTGAAGATAACTTTTTGCCTGCAGCTAGGGACGAGGATGGGCTGGAAGTGCCTCTTTTTCCAAGGCTGTTCTTGAAACTGGCTCAAAATACATGGCTTGAGAAGTGTTAACTCAGCTTAGAGGCTAAACCATCATCTTTCAAATAAATACTTCTTGGGAAGAGAGGGGGAAAGCTCTGCTCGTTTGCACATAACAGCATGTCATGTTTCACTTTAGCAGGACAAAGATTTAAAGCAAAGTATAGAATGACTTACACATTATCACTGACATCGTTCCAGGAGGGGAGGATAATGTTAGTTACAGTTGTGCTACAAAAATATTAGTTTGTTTTATCTCCTTCCACATTGACTGCAAGTTTTTAAAAGCTATTGTGATACTTCACAGGCAAAACTAGAGAACAGCCCTTAGGCCAAAAACATCTGAGCCTTCAGTGAACTTATATACACCCATATCACTATAAGAAGAAAAACCATCTCCTTTCCTGTAAGTTTTATGTTGCTAGGATGCTGACAGAGAAAAAAAAAATGGTTAGAGTATTTTACAGTGAGAAAGAGCAAAAATTCTTCCCAAAGACAGACTTTTGTGTGGTCCAGCTGGCTAGATGCATAGAATTATAGCATGGTTTGGGCTGGAAGGGATCCTAAAGATCATCTTAGTTCCAACCCCCCTGCCATGGTCAAGGACACCTCCCACTAAACCAGGCTGCTCGAAATATGCAAACCCCAAACCCAGAGGAGGGTCTGGAAGGGGCAGCAGTGCATCCATACCCACGGCCACAGAAAGTATTAAAATGTAAGAGAAACAAATATAGGGGAGCTGGTTATTGACACAGGTCGAGACCTAGGAATAGATGTTGATAGGTATGTTTTGGTGTACAAATCATTCTTGAGATAAATACACACAGAGAATGAACAGAGTGTTATTTGTGGTGACTGCAGGAGGTGAAGGAGTAGGTATGGAGTGCTTCAAGTTCTGCAGAGTTCTCACCTGCAGACGTGGAGGTGTGCAAGCAAACCTGCTGCTCCTTGAGCCACTCACCAAGTCCTGTTGGGAACATCCTCATGGCAGACCACAAATCGCTCACGAAGCTTCTCTTCTGGATCGGGTGTCCCCAGAGGCATGCCTGACACAGAGGTATGCTCGGGCATGGCTTCTCCTGTCTCCAACAGCATGTGAGCTCATGAGGTGGCCTTTCATCTCAGACCACTTGGTGAGGAAACCCTTTCAGGGACTCTCAGCTAACTGCAATGCATGGAAACTTCACTGAGATCTTCACTGCTTGGATGTATTTGCTTGTAACCTGCAAGCAAATTCAGGAATTATCAGGGGCAAGATGAAAGAATGAGATGAAACACTGCAGGCACATAACTTGGCCCCTGATTTTACTGCCAATATCTCATTTAACAACATGAACACAGAGCAATGGGTTGCTGAACACATGAATAGCAAGGTATTGTGACGAGTAATCTGGCAACATTTGGGTGGATATTTATGTAACTTAGATCACAGAATCACAGAATCACATCATTAATGACGGACATTTCAGATTAAAAAAAAAAACGTCAAACTGAAGGATGAAAACAGAATTGCTGGTGAGAACATCTTTTCATTTATCTAAAAGGAAGGACCATCGACACCATATAATCACTGAATTGCTTTTGAGATAGCAATTAAGAAAGCCAGGATGATCACTAAACATAGCCGACTGGATCACCCACAGTCTGGAACCCAAATGTACCAAAAGACACAGGTACTGAGATATGAAATTGTGCTTATTATGGTATTAAAGTTATGAGAAACACACAAAAATGTGATTGCTAAGGCAGAATAATGAGCAGGGTAACAGATGTAATACTTCCTACTAGACAAGTGGACAATGGCAAGGAATACAATACACACGATGAAAATATAATCTGGTATTTTCAACACAGGGATAAGGATTCATATTTCATGCGAGCCAATGGCTGCACAGTTCCTTCAGCAATGCAAGTTATTTTAGAGGTATGAAAAAGATGAAAGATAAGATTTTATTCTCAGACAAATTGATTCCAGGAGCAGCACTGGGTTGCACGTGTGCAGCTCCTACCACACTACATCCTAGTCTGTTTAGGAGATGTTTCAGAAAGAACAAAAGTCAGGATCATTCAAAAAGAGTGAGAAAAAGGGCTGCTGCTGAAGCATAACCTTCCTGGTTTTCAGTTGGGCTGAGACCAAGGACATCCTGTATATCCTACAAGAGGTGTCTTATAAAGGTATACATATCCTAGGAGAGATGTCTTCTAAATATATACAAGCTATGTGTTCAGCGTTATCAGTTATATCACAAAATCACAGAATTGTAGAACGGTTTGGGTTGGAAGGGACCTTAAAGACCATCTAGTTCCAACCCCCGTGCCATGGGGAGGGACACCTCCCATTAGAACTAACATATATGTGTATATATATATACACACACCTCCCATTAGAACTAACATATATGTGTGTATATATAAACACACACCCATGTCCCCGCCATGGCAGGGGGTTGGAACTAGATGGTCTTTAAGGTCCCTTCCAACCCAAACTATTCTATGATTCTCCGATTCTATAAACTAATACACGGAAGGAAGGCTGAGATTGGTGCAGGAGAGGGATCCTTCATTTGCAAAAGCTAAAAAAAAAAAAANATAGTGTGTCTATATATAAATATATAAAACTAATAGATGTTTATATAGAAATACATAAATCAAATATTATTTATATATAAAATATATATAAACTCATGTTATACATAAACTCTATATAACTTTTAGATATATGAATGTATTTATATATATGCCCCTGCTCATCGCAAGGGGGGAGGTTGAACATTAACCACCCCTTCCAACCCAAACTATTCTATGATTCTCCGATTCTATAAACTAATACACGGAAGGAAGGCTGAGATTGGTGCAGGAGAGGGATCCTTCATTTGCAAAAGCTAAAAAAAAAAAAAAAGAAAGAAATAAAAAGAAAAAAGGAAGAAAATAAAAAAAAAACTATGAAAGTGAATGTAGCATATGTGGAATGAGGATGATTTGCCACAGACCCATGTCACACACATCCCCGGGTGCGCCCAGGCTGAAGGCACAGGCAGCTGAAGCCTGCCAGCCCCGGGCAGGGGTCAAGTCGGGCTCTGTGTGCCCACCCCCCCTCCCCGCAGCATCTCCTGGGGGAGGGAAACACTTTGTCCGCAGGCTGGGAGGCGAGGCTGGCTGCCAAGTTGACTTTTCTTTGAATAAATAAATGCTCTCTCGGATCAGCTGCGTGCGGGAAGGCGGAAGAAACTGTTACCGGGACTGAGCTGAAACTCTCGCAACTGTTCTGGGGAGCAAGCGGCAGCAACACCAGCATCCCCCACCCCCCCCCAAAAAAAAAAAGAGAGGCAGGAGGGGGAAAGCAGCAAGATAAACGCGCTGCAGAGCCCACCTGCCAAACGCCGGCGGGGCGAAGCGCTTGTCCGTCTGTCCGTCTGGCTGGCTGGGGAGCCCGAGGATCACATGCAGCCCCGGGCGGCCCCCTCCCTCGGCAGCCCGGCATCCCGCTCGCAACCGGGGCGAAACTAGCCCAAAGCGGAGCCTCTTCCCGCAGGCAGGCTCCTCTCCCCGCTCTGCATCTCCTGGGACGGGACGGGACGGGACGGGACGGGGCGNCTCTCTGGTTCCCAAATAAAGTTCTGGGACTTGCAGAGGAGGTTTCTGCAGCCGCACATGATGATGATCGCCCTTAGCAAGGACAGCTCGAGTTCTCCCCAACTCTGCCTCGCTCTCTGCGCCTTCGGGCTGGCGGTGCTGGGGGAGGTGTCCCGGGCTGTCCCCATGGACGATCAGGATTATTACCTGCAGGAGATTAGCAACAGGGATCATTATTATTCCTTCCCGTACCCCGGGGAAGAGTTTTTTCCTTTCACGGAGCAACCTGGAGAGGAAGGACCTATCCGTGCTGCAGAGACAGAGGAGCACCCAGGGTTCAAACCGAGAAGGAAAGAGTTAAAACCGAAGAAAAGCAACAAAAAGGGGAAAACCACTCTTGAAACTCCACCAGGTAACTTTCCACCTCCTCCTCCAGAGCTTGGAGTCTGCTCGATCGCATGCTGACTGTGACTTTTTAGCATTAATGAATATCCAGTTAATGGCAGTCTTGGTAATAATAACAATAAATGTACTTGTGGTGATGATGACAACATGTTAATTTTTAATATCCCACAGAACAGATCTACAGGACTTTTATAGGCTTTTTAACCCTTTCCTCATCAAGTAAAGAGATTTCAGAGTGGTAATGTATTAATTATGCTGCACTCCAGCTAGTAAATGGACTTTTCCTTCTTAATTACACTTGACAACTGGCTTGCTGTTAAAGCTGCTGTTCTATAAGCAAAAAAAAAAGAGACAGATTCCGTAGCAAAAGCTGATTGTATGCGGTGAAACCTTCCTTCACCCCTTGTCATTTTAATCTGAGAGGTTCCTGAATTATTTTTACTTATAAAGCTGTGAACTTCTTTGAGATTTCACTTTAAAGCCCTCCAGAGGAAGCTATGTAAACAAAGATCTTCCTGTCAAAAACGAAGCCACAACAAGCTCAATTTAATTCTTGACCTGTAAAATAAAGAAATTAAGCCGCAACAAAAAGTGCCTTATAACAAAAAAGGGCACCCTTAATTCCATTTTCTATTTTCTACATTTGGTTAGAGGAAAATAAGCAATTATTAAAGTTTGCAGAAATTTGATCAGCTTTTACCGTCCAGTTGTTCCCATTAAGAGCTAATTGCACCACCCTGAAAGAAGAGTCAGTTCTTTCTGTGGTTCCTAAATGTATGATTTTGTAATGTAAATGTTAAGTGTAAATATATTTACTGATTTGGGACCCTTAGGAGTGAGTTTGGCCCATGAAGTTTAGAGTTGTAAAATTTGGGGCCAAACCCCACTACCCTACAGCTGGACCCCCCTTTACTTCAGAAAGAAACTTTTAATGTTAACAGCTGGAGTATATGGCAAAAAGTTTGCAATTTAGAGAAAATAATACACGCAAAACAGGGGATCGAGGGTTGTAGAGTGATTTTATCTTCCCTAGTTACATCTAGCAGATAGTAAACAAAGTCTTTTAATGTTAACACTAACAGACATTAATTAACCTTTGATTAGCAAAAATACAAGCTTTTATAATAATGAATAGTGATAAGAAAATACCATTTCTGAAATCTGGAAAACTGGCAAGCAGTTCGGACTGCTCTGTAACTCAAGGCTGAAATCGTGGGTGACAGCAAATACACCAGAGACATGAGACATCTGTACCCATGGCTCCCTCAGGGACACAGCTTCTCGAGCAGATGATACTGGCTGGAACATCTCAAGGGCTGGCTTAATAGGTTTATTATCTAAGCATGGGCAAAACACGGACATTAAAGCTACCTAATTGGGTATAAGGCCTTTTCTTCTCCAGCGTGCTGGAGACAATACAGATTTCAACCTGTAGCAGGATGTTCTGCAGTTCTTTCACCTTTCCCACTGGCTTTTCCCCAGTGTTGCCAGCACCATGGCATCACACGTGCTCCACCAAACGTGGAGCACCAGCACAACGACATGGAGAGCATCTAATCCATGAGTGCAAGGTTTGTTTCTCTTTAGAGACAGGTGTCTTCCTTGTTCCCCACCTGCTGCCCTGAGCACCTTACAGGTGCAGAGAAGGCAGCAGGCATACCAACAACCACCTCCATCAATGTGGAACGCTCATCCCTTCCAAACCTGGTTTGATTTATGCACTGTAGACACAGCAGTACAAAATTCAAACTGTATTAGGTAATCTGGATTTCGTCCTTTTCTAAGAATGTTTGATTTTACAAATGGATTTACATTCATTTTTTGTAATGTAGCTAATTATGGAATTAGAAAAAAAGACCTCCTCAGAACACTCCATTGTGTGCCAAGCAATTTATGGAATTAGAAAAAAAGACCTCCTCAGAACACTCCATTGTGTGCCAAGCAATTTATGGAATTAGAAAAAAAGACCTCCTCAGGACACTCCATTGTGTGCCAACCAATTGACTTGTGCAAGTTTCATCTTCTAATTGGCTGCTTTTTACTTTTCACTCTACCTGGTTCTCTGAGTCCAGGGAGTCATTTTATTCCTGCATTGTCAGGTGATGTCCTTCCTCAGCCTTCTTCTCTTCCTTGGTATGGCCAAGCACAAGGTCAAGGGGAGCATGGGAGAGGCTCGTGATGCACCACCAAAGGCAACAGGAAACAGTTCAGTCACTCCTTTCAGGGTGGTTTTTTGCTCTTTTTACACAGCTGAGGTACCAAGCTCCAGGCTTTCACCAGCCAAGTGCAATAAGAGGTTTTAAAGCCTATGAGCTTTAAAAAAAATAGCCAGAGGTACAAGAAACAACAGATCTCCTCCATCAAACTTTCGCTCCTTGCTCCAGCGCGTGGAGGCTTGACACCAACTCAACAAAGTGGCTGTTAGACTTGCTTGAATATGGGAAAATGCAGCCTATTTCCTCAGGAGCAGCTGAACTATTTAAACTGAAATAGCCATAATAAGCCCTAAGGCAAAGTCCCAGCAATGAGAAAGTGAAACCAGGAGGTTCCTAGCAGGATGTGTCAGGCAATTTTAACTGCAGACAGTGGCAAAAGTTCTGGCTATAGTATTTGAAACTTCTCCTTTCTCCTTTCCCAAAAGCGGGCAAGTTTCAGGTCGTACCTCCAATCATGACTCCAGTGCTTAGTGCCATATCACCACGTCACCAGGGAATGGTTTGAAATGAAGATCTGAAAACCTGGCCCCTCACAGTAATAATACATACCTATAATAGCTCACATTTGGCCTGTGAAGAGGACAGCTAGAAATAATAATAGCGGTTGTCAAACAAGTATTATGAATAGTAACTATAAATCTGGCTGTGTAAATACACGAGCTGTGTATATGTGTATACATTTATGTGCTTATACACATATCCGGAACCGGAATTAATTTATTCGACATGCAGTAAATACAAAAATTTGCTTTTTGTGAGGCTCACTGGCAGCCGGGGCATGCGGGATTAATTAGTTGTAACAAACAATAGCCTGGCTGGGAGCTGGGATGAAGAAAGCAGAGCAATGGGAATGTGTGATCTGCCCTTTGGCTGAGCAGCTGGTTCTGATCAGCCCCAGCTTTGAATCAAAGTGGAAATCAAACATAGCACTCTGAAGGACACGGCGCATAACAGATGACATGGACTCAATTTATTTAAGCTAACTCCTGAAGGTGGTGAGAATATAGATATTTTCAATCTGTGAAATACTGATGTAGAAAGAAATCCTATTGATGCCAGTGGGGTTGCAATTTTAGGCTTTTAAAAAAGAATTATTAAAAATCAATATTTGCAAATACTCAATTGAGATAACAGTTAAAAATATCAGTCTGCCTTCTTGCCCTTTAAATGACTCAAAAATGAAATGGTACTGGGTCATCCTTGGAAGGTAAACAGTGAGATTGACAGGTTCCTGTACATACTTATTTCCATTTTCTAATCCCATCCTTGCTTGTTTAGGCCGCTATCCAAAGCTCCTTCAAATCAGTGGAAAGAGTCTTGTTAACATCAATGTTTTTCTTTTATGAGGCCTTTAATGGAGTTTAATACATACCGTCCCAGCTACCATCTGTGGGGCAGATCCCTACGCATGGTTTAAGGTCTGCCTGCATACAGGCAAAGAATTCATTACTGAGGGGTTTGAGGCTGAGGTCCTCGTGAACACTGCTCGGTGTGGTGGTGGCTGAGCAGTTCCCACCATCAATCCCATTGCACCCAAATCTGCTCCAATTAAATCTGTAAGTATTTTGATTTGATTGATGAAACGTGTACTTCTTATAGTAGTTCTTGTTCTGGCCATACCTCAATTTTGACTGCCTTTAGGAAAAAAAAAAAAAAAGGAGTGATGTTTATATATATGGCAGTGCTCACAATGAGTTTTAGTGCACATTTATTTTGTATTTCACAGGTCTTCCAGTGTTGGATCTCTGCACAGTTCAATGAATGTGTGTGTGTATAAATCATGATTTACTTTGTCCTATCTATTGCTTTCCCCAGGCTTGGTGAAACTCACTAGATAGATCACTGTTTACTTGCCCCGTATTTGTTTATTTTCGTGTGATGTTGCCACCTGTTCAACAATGTAATTCTGAAGGGTTTTGGTTTGTGGTTTTTTTTAAATTTACATAGGGCACAGGAATCTCTTGGATGGGTCAGGATCTCACTGGACCACATGTCTGAGTCAGTGAGCAATGGCAAAAAGAGGATGAAATGGCCAATGCAAGCAACAACAAAAATTATCTTGCGGAACGAATTTGAACTTATAAAAATAGACTGATAGTGCATTAATTGAGGAGTTTATCAAGATATGAGATAGTGAAGGCTTAGAGAGAGATCAAAGACTGAATAAGGAGGAAAAGATGAATTATAGAGATGTTACTCAGGGAAAACTGGCAAGATTTTGGTGCAAAATGCTGAGGAAGACCTGAAGAGTGTGTGAGGTTAAAAACACAAGTTTATGGTGTTACTGTGATACCAAAATCCGTATGCTATCAACTGGTATTTGAATGGCGAATTTGCTCACTAGGAGGAAGCTATGAGAGAATAAGGCATTGAACTGATAGCAGAAAGCACTTAAGAAGAAGTCACCAAGATACTCCAGGTTTCCACCTAGAACAGAAGGAAACATAGAAGGAAAAGGTAGCCTGTGAATCAGCATCTCTTGCCAAAATGGTGGTTTTGGATGGGATTAGCTGGAGCAAAGATGGAAAGAGAGGAGACTGAAAACAGACAAGCAGGCTAAAGGTGTACCTAGAGAGTTAGGATGAAGTCCTGGAGACAAGATAGTCATCGAAGTCAAAGTTTCCAAAGACATTTGAAGTCCAGCGTGTTGAACTTCGAAGATGAGGCAATGCCTCAGAGCTCTGGCTGGGAAGAAGTTATTAGAAACATTGGCAAGGTGCCTCTGAGTGGAATGCAAGGGCTGAAAGCCAGATGGGGCAGGCAACTGGCGTGGGGCTGGCAGGGAGCAGATCCAGCAGTGGCTTTCAGCAGTGTGTCAGGAGCTGAGAGGAAAGGTGTGAAGGAAAATGGGGTGGAAACTGGAAATACGAAAGAGATTCAGGAGGGACGGGAAGCAGGCTTTTGGGTTAGGGATCTGAATCAGAGGGTAAAATGAAGGTTGGGGGGTCAGTACGTACATAGGCTGGTATTTAAGTGAAGGCTCCTCAGCGATAAGTGACTCCTAGAGGAACGAAGAAGAAATAAACACTGAATTATCCATATGCTGGGTAATTACCAGTGCTGCTGTTTTCTAGCACATTGATGTCCTCCCTCTTAAGCCTTGTAGCTGGGTTCCGTGCCTGAGAAGCCCGGAGAAAGTGGAGCACTCCTGTGACCTCAAATGTAGATTGTGATTTTAAAGCTTTTGTTTTAGCTTCTTATACTAGCAACTTTTAAGAACAAACTTACTGGCTGTTAGGTACATATACCATGAATTTTGATATGACCTGTATCACATCCTAATTGCCAGATGTGATAAGCAAAGATGAAAATATGTGACTTTTAATGAGCTTTCTTTCATCTACCAGCTTCTATTTTCTCCTCAGCACTTCTACAAACATGTAGAATAATGAAATGTAACACAGTCATTCAATTTAAGAACCTATCCTTTAAAGAAGGTTACAACAAAAGAGGACAAAGGATGACTAAGAATGAATAACAAGCAATGCCCTCAAAATTGGCCAAAGCTTTTTGATTAACATCTTTCCTTACCGGTGGCTTCAATGAATAATGTAACATGGGGAAAAAAAAGAATCGGAATAAACACATTTTATTATGCTAGAGAAAACCATTTCTGTGAAATAATTCTAGCAGCTTGTCTGAATTCAAACTAATGTTTAAGGTAAGAAAAATACCCCTTTAAAAAAGGGACAGTTTCACTGAATAGGTTTTAATGGTATGAACCTGAGTCTAGACTTGTCCCTGAGATGTCACCATATTAAACATCCTTCATTATTTGAACTAATTATTGGGTTTTAATGTTATTCTCTGTTCAGTGAGCTGACTAGACAGGTCAGCCCAATGGTTCGCAATTAAATTTCACTTATTTCTTTCGGTTTTGGAATGAAGACATCGGTCAGCTATGTGAACTTAGAACCTGTCAAAAAGATGAAGTAGCAGTGGAAGGTATGGTGCAGAAGAAGTAATTTCTTGACTTTTCAACGTCTGGGATTTTTGAGTCTTTCCCAATTCCTTGTCTATGTAAAAAGCAGGCTACCAAAAGATGAAAAATCTGTCTAAGTAGAGAGCTGAGATTGGTTTGGCATATTCACACACAGTGGTTGCTTGTGTTTATATTGTTATTATGTGAAGGTTGCATTAGATTTGATCTTCTTGTCAGGCCTCTGGTAAGGATGTGTCTCCTGGTATCGCTTGTTTTATAAAGCAAGACTTTTTGAACTCAACATATAAACACATGCCTTTAACTCTAGGGTTTTGGGTACTCAAGGAAAAGGCAACAAGTGAAGCTCTGATGTAGCTAAAATAATTTGCCTTCTAAAATCCAATGATTACACATGCAAAACATTCCATAGCTGTAAACTCAGCTCAAACAAACATTCACCGAGACAAAACAGAGGTGACAGGAGTAATCATTCATGTTAGAAACAGACAATCACCTTTAATCTTTCTGTCCCTGGGAGCTACCTTGATGGACAATTAGGTCCTATTTAATTCAATAGGCCATTTAATTCAATAGTTGTTCTCTACCACTACCTGAAAGGAGGTTGTAGAGAGGTGGGGGTCAGTCTCTTTTCATATGCAACAAGCCATAGGACAAGAGGAAATGGCATCAAGTTGTGCCAGGGAGGATTAGGTTGGATATTAGGAAAAATTTCTTCACTGAAAAGGTTGTCAAGCCCTAGAACAAGCTGCCCAGGGCAGTGGCTGAATCACCATCTCTGGATGTGTTTAATAGTCATGCAGATGTGGTGCTGAGGGACATGGTTTAGCATTGGACTTTGTAGAGTTAATGATTGCACCTGATGATCTTAAAGGTCTTTTCCAACCTAAACAATTCTATGATTCTGTGAATCATACTCGATCGTACTCGAGTTTCCTTCATGTTTGCATGGGATGTCATTCAGGGATGGTCATGGCCATTGTATCTGTGCAGTTACATCTCCAGTGTAGAATCATGGAATGGTTTGGGTCGGAAGGGACCTTTAAAGGTCATCTAGTCCACCCCACCTGCAGTGAGCAGGGACATCTGCAACTAGAGCAGGTTGCTCAGAAAGTTGAACTGTGTAAGTTACTTCTCTCTAACCTGCCTGAACACACTATCCATGTGCAGACAAGAAAAAAGTGCATGGACAATGGAGTAATGGTGTTCAGAGGACACTGTGGCCAGCCCCAGGATAAATCTCTAACACGGCTGCTAATTATTTTCCTGATGGGGACTTCTTCTCCTGAGCCACAGAAGATGCTGATCACTGAGCACATCTATCTCTTTTCTGTTGACTTCACAAGGTGTTTGGTGGGGTTTTTTACATATCTGATCAATTAATGAAAAACACCTACATTAAACCATTAGTAAAATACACTGCAATGTTAATTGCAGTGCAACTTCTGATGCAAACACATTTCTGATTTCCTTGGAGCACAGCAAAAGGAATGTTTATGATTCCATTCCCCTGTGGCTTTATCATCCCAGTGTGAGGAAGAACTGGGTACTCTGGGTATCTGGTGTGCTGGAAGGGATGGAGCACCACCAGAGAGGAGCAAGGCATTTTATTCTTCATGCAGTCACCAGACAGTGCTAAATCAACTTGACAGGTGTAAAAGGAAAACTGTTTCTCTTTTCCACCCATAGCTAAAAATGGTAACAAAAAAAAGGTGAGAAAAACAAGAAGGGGAATGTAGAGATGCCAGATGGTGACTCTGAGCATCAGAGTGCCTATCAAGATATCAGAAGAAGTGGGCGGGTATCATTTAAAGCACCTTTAGAGTGCTTGGGTTTAGCTTTCTAGCTAATCTTTCTAACCCTGTTTGAATTAAATTACAAAGGATCGTCTGGTGAGTCAGTGATAGATATGTAAGTCCTCTTTTGAACATAAAATACCTCCCTTCTTGTGGGTAACAGTGGCATTGGCAAGCAAGGTTTTGTACCATGTTATAATAGATTAAATGGAGATAAGGGAAGATAAGGCTTTCATTCCTTATGTCTGCATCATTTTTCTAAACCAAAAGAGGCTTTAAAGTGACTTTCTGTTTGTGGAAGTGTATTTAAAGGAGCAGTCTTATAAATGGGCATCAGATCCCATATACTGTAAAGTGTATTTTGCAAGAATGTCTTGTAAAAAATTGCACGGGATGCTACTGCTGTGTCAGGGCTGGAGAAACACATTTTACTCTTGGGTTAGGAAGAGTGAATGATTTCCTGTTCCAACACATTTGTAAGTTCCAAACCTGCACTGCATGGTCTGTGTGGGCTGTGTCATAGTGTGTCTGCTGGGATTTGACATTGCAGAAAATCACAAAAAAGCTGGCACGCTTCACTGGATCAGAGTGACTTCCAGTAACTATTGCTCAAGGGGGAAGTTGGTCTATTTACGAGTGAAAGCACCCAGATACAGGATTGATATTTTGTTTACTTGTGGTTATTTACCGTATGGGAATCCTATAAATGTACAGGTCAGTAAATAATATAGTTCTGCTCCTGCTTTCACACAGGCATTATCAGGATGCTGTATTTGCAGAAGCGCTGCTGCATCCCACAGTCCAAGCAAGGAATGTAATAACAGTTTTATACAGCAGTTAAACATAGTTTATGTACTGTTAGCTTACATGTATTTTACTTCTTTCTGTTACACAGCCTATCTGCTCTGTAGTTTCTAGCTGCCCGCATAGCAAATATTAATTTCAAAGTGAATAATGAACCTGATTAATTGAGCTCTCTGTTTTTTTGTTGTTGTTGGTTTATTTTTTTGTTAATCATTTACAAACCTATTTTGTGGGGTGTTTTTTTCTGTTTGGTTTGTTTTTTGTTTTTTTTTTAAATGAATTGCCTGACAGACATCTTGTATGACTATACGTCAGTCTTGGACTCCTTGTGAATTATGTGAATTATATGTGTACCTGGCAATACAGTTTTTCTCCTATAATCAGCATGATTCTCATGACTAAGTCAAACGAACAACAGAACTTAGATCTTCATAAGTCACTATTAAAGGATTATGGGCATTTTTTGTGCTTATAAACTTCTGAAAATATGGGAGTTTTGAAAGAGATATGGTCTTGTGCTTGACAACACATTGCAATATAAGAGATAAGCTGCTGTTGTTAGAAATACAGCCACAGGTGGTGATGGTTTTGGTGGTGGTGATGGAAACTGTAGTTGATATTTCTCTATTTTATTTGTTGAGAGCTAATACAAATACCAAAATAGTCATCAGGGCAGGATTTCTCATCCTCTGGCCCTTAGGTTGGAGAATCACACTCATCTTTGTTCTCCAGGCCCTATTCGGCTCCTTCTGACCTTTATGATAAAAGGAGTATCTCCTGCAGCATGGGTTGTCAGCACCTGTGTGACTCAGTAGCTTGCTGTTCAGCAACTTTCCTTGCGAGATGTGCGTTCTCAGAAGCCATGAGATGCTTTAGCCATCTGGGCACTTGTTTGAAGTCAGATGAAAGGAAACATCCTGTTTCATTGCCTTGTCTGGTGGCCACGTTTCTCCCAGAGCTTGCTACATTGAACAAGTTTGCAGTGTACTGATCCATGCAGGAGACATCGGCAGAAAAATGTTCAGTTTTGAATCCTAGTACATGGCAGATAGATCTTCACCATCCAGAAAGAAACACTACTGGCTACCCTAGGTACAGTGTTTACCTGTTCTGTAATGGGACTCAGTTGGCGCAAGCACCAGAGTCCTGTATTCAGGTTGTTCATCTTTCTTTTGGACCTCAATAGCTCATGTAGACAATGGCTAACAGAGCTTCCTAAATCTAAGTTATTTAGATTTGCTGATTTCCACTTAGATTAAGGGGCTTGAGTGCTTCTTATAGGTGATTTCTTCCTCACACTTCCATGTATCACAGATTTAGTAGTTTTCTTATCATTTCCTTTCTTTTTGGTACTAAAAGATGGATCCTCCTGGCTGGGACTTAGAAGGGAAGCTGAGGACGAGCTCCCAGTGTCCCTGCTTGAATTCTAGAGTTTTCTTTGGCCCACGTAGGTGCTCAGGAGGTCTGTGGTCTGCGTTGTCCCCGGATTTCCCATTTACCTGTTTCCTCATATGAACTTTAGAAAGCAAAACAGTCTCCCATTTCAAGAGGAGTTATGTTTGACAAGAGTGCACAGAGTGAGGCCAAGTATCTCCTTTCTCTAACACATCCAAGATTTACTGTAAACTGCCCGAGTGCATTAATCACCTGGGTGTGCTGAGAGATGGTTTTGTTTGCAATGAGAGCAACTGAAAACCATTTTTCTCATTCTTTCCCAGAAATTAGAGTATTTTTATGTTCTCCTCTTCAGAGATACAGTGTTTTATGGTGACAGGTTTATGGCTCCTCTCTACTTTCAGGGTCCCTCTAAAACATCTGTCAAAATGAAAGGAAAAGTTCAAAGTGTCTTAGAAGAGCTGATCTCAAATCTGGACGTAAGCACTCTACCACCATCATTATAACCACCCCTTATGCCAGACTTGGCTTTAACACACTCTTTTTCTTTTCCCCAGGATAATTTTCAATAGTGTAATGAGTTTACCCCATACACATGACAGAGGATGTCTGAACATAGGACCAGATTTCAACCCTCTCAAAGATTTTTCACTGACTTAGAACAGAAACTTCAGTTTTAGCCAAACGGCCTTTCATATGTGATTTAAAACTTAAAACTTCAGCCTCTGACAATATGATTTGTTCTCTTTTTCCCCGTAATTGCTTATGTACTGAGAAGTTACAGAAAACATTTAAGAAACAGAATTATATTTACCATCACAAGCTGGATGCCAACTACCCTACCCGAAAGGATAAACTCAGTTTTATCCCACAGGGTATTTACACACTTTAAATTCTAAGCAAAAATGCCGTCACGAACCCTGCCAAAAGTATGTCTGCATTATATATGGCTATATACATGGCTGGAGGGAAGGCTGGAATTTCCCATAGCAAGTCTGGACTCAGATCTGCTCCAGGATTTAGGTGACCAGCAGTCTGGGGACATGCCCCAGTCTTCAGTGCCTGTCACTGGAGCAGGAGGCTTCTTCTCCTAAGGTGACACAATAGAGGGTTGAGAAGAGGAGAGATGGAGTAGCCAGGACCAGTCGTAGCCAGGGTCCAGCATACAGCCCAGCTAAGACTGAGAGAAAAATATCTTAAATCTCTTTTTGCAGATATATTTTTCAGTGTCTCACATCTGGTCCAGTTCCCTTGTATCAGGTGTGTCATTAAATACATATAAGTGACAAAAAGGGAGCCAAAAAATCTTTTTTCTACCTTGAAGAGATGGAAGAGATGATTGAGAGGTCATATATAGAGGCAGAAAGCTATGAGTCTTCTTCCAAAGACCTTTGAAAGTGCTGACAGAGTGAGCACAGGTACTGCAGAGGCCCAGGGATGGGTGAGATGCATGAGGCTCGGAGGGGAAAATGGATAAATTCCTCAGCTGCTAAACTTACAGCTCAGGAAGAATAAGGGTTGAGATACCTGGTCACTGAAATCACGAGGTATAGCATCTATTCTCTGCCTGAATGCCTGAATTTGTTATTTTAAAAGAGTAGAAAATATGAGGGGTAGTATGCGCCAGATCCCATCTTTCTGCAAAACTACTGCTTGTTGCTTAGGATCTGTAAACACTTCTCCAGAAAAAAAGAACAATGCATGTTTGCAAGCAATACTCCACAATGACCAAAAAGTAAAGCTCTCAACCAGCAGCTGAAAGCATTCAGTGTTATTTTAAACTATTGCATGAAGTCTTGTAGGTCTGCTTTGTAAATAATCCAAATCACGATGAAGTCTAGTAGCATTTGGGATACAAAATATTGCAGACACATCTGAGTTACTTGATATTGCTAATATGCAAACAGCAAATATGTACTTGGGGGGTTTTTTTGATGCTGAATGCTAGTCAGATGGCAATCATACACGTAGAGCCTCTACACTCTTACAAGATGAATAGAAAAGGAAACTTTTCAAAACATGATTACAAAATTCTAGCATGGAGTTAGGCAGCTAAAAAGCACAGAGTGACAGAATGGTGAGGATTGGAAGGAACCTCTGGAGAACATCTCTTCCAACCCCTCTGCTCCAGCAGGTCACCCAGAGCAGGGTGCCCAGGATTGCGTTCAAGCAGGTTTGGAATCTCTCCAGAGAAGGAGACTCTGCAGCTTCTCTGGGCAGCCTGGGCCAGGCTCTGCCACCCTCACTACAAAGAAGTTTCTCCTTTTGTCACAGAGAGCCACAGAGCTCTTTGAAAAGGTGGAGAGAAGATAGCACAGAACTATTCCTCTGTAAAACTGTTCCATATTTGTGTTCATTAATCTTGAATCAGATATTTTTCATCCCAATTAGCAAGTGGGAAAATGGAGTTTTTTATGCTCAGGGAAGTTTGCCTCGAAGCTTTCTCTATTCCACAGTGCAGAATATCTATGCTTAGCAAATACTTCCAGCTCCTGTGGGTGGGAAGGAGGATGGGCTCTCCAAGGCAGCAGTTGAATTCGTTATAAGTCCCAAACCATGGCCTGAACTTTTCACATTAGCACATTGATGTTTTGCCGTGGAGACAAGGAGTCATTTGGTTGGGCTATTGCCAGCTCAACACTTCTCTGGGGAGATAACCTCACTAGGCAAGTAGTATAAATTAGGGTTTACCTGGATGCTTTCCTGAGCAGTTCTCATTGGGTCCACAGGCTGGTAAATGCATTTACCTTCAGTTTGGATCTTTGGGCTTTCAGCCTTGAGCAAGCAGACATGCTTGCTCATTCACTGCCTATGGCAGGAGGGTTGGAACTAGATGAGCGTTAAGATCCCTTCCAACCCAAACTGCTCTATGATTCTATGCATGCAGGCGATTTTAAACTCAGTAATAATTCACATTTCATATCATTTGAAGCTTCTGCCACACTTAGCTTTGAATCAGTGAAGCCTCTTATGTGCTAAATGTTCAGCCTGTGATTATGAGCCTTTGCTGGACCAGGGCTGAATTGTTAAACAAAGCAGAAAAGATGTTTAGACAGAATGAATTTTGGGAATCTTTTGTGGGCTGCATAAAGCTGCAAGTTCGTAGGAAGCTGGAATAGGGAGGAAGAACCTCTGAACACTCAGTCATTTGAGTTGGAGATGTGCCCACCCTTTGAGATATTTGTCTGAACCTTGCTTGAACTGTTACAGCTCCTTCGCTCTGTTGCATGGAGCTGGAGCTTCATAACAGCTTCCCTGCTGAACCTTCCATTTTTCCCTACAATAGCTCAGAAATACTGAGAGCTGTGTCTTTCTCATGGCATTTTTAGCATTTCTTTTTCTGCAGGCAGAAATTTCAGAGGCTTGTGAAAATGCTGAGTGTTCAAAATTTAAAAGATATTAGCTGGGCTTTTAAAACCACAGAATCGTGGTGCTCGAGCTTGAAGCATTCTTTATTTTTTATATATATATATATATATTTAAGTTCCCTACATTGGCTCTTTCATGACCAGTTTGAGGGCAGATAGAGAGGGGGAAGTAAAATGGAGGGACTACAGTATGTGCAAAGTGCCATCCTCACAATGGACACGTGAAAGCTACAAAGTCATCTGGAAGATGAAATCCTTTAGGAAGATAAGAAAAGCTCATGGGAGCTCCCCAGGGGAAGCTCCCCTCCCACACACCTCCTCGCACCCCAGCAAGTCCACTCCTCTGCTCTTTATGCTTTCCCCTATATTATTTTTTTCTCTTTAAATGAGCGTAGTCACATTTCAATCCAGGCCTGGAATTGATTTTCTCATGCTTAGAGATTTAATTGTTTCTTGAAGTTTTACTTCCTGTTGCTTTGAACTCTTCAATTCTCTGCTTTCAGGTGCTTCTCAAGGGTGCAACAGCTTGGGCATAGGGTGCTGTAAAGGAAAGAAAGAAGCTCTATTATATGAGTTCCTAAATCTTTTGCTTTTCAGGACTTCTGGGTACAGCCAAAGAACCTCTGGCTATTTTCTGTGTGCACTTGGCCAATTTTTTATCCCTTCACCAAAGCAGTTTTCCACTGTTTGGGACTTTAAATATATTAGCCTCTTCTGACCTTTCAGTAGTGTCTTAGAGCTGCGCTTCAATCAACCACACAATTAAAAAAAATAAATCCATCAAAAAGGGTAATGAAGTGAAAAGCAAACAAGTCAACTAAACTTTTTTTTAAAAATTTTTTTACTGTGCTCTAGAAAATGCAAACTGATTCCTTTTTCAGGGTTGGGAAAGAGCACAAAGTTTGAGTTCAGGTTAATTGTAACCACACAACTTTCTTCTGAAATCATTGAGCAATAGCTCCAGGCACTACGGTGACTTCCATGCTTTATAAGCAGCATTTGTTTTTATTCATTATTATTACTATTTCATATGAAATAATAACAACAGATGTGTTGTAACAAAAAAAAACCTACATAAACATCTAAATTCACTGCTAGAGCAAACACACCAGATCTCCATAAAACTGAGACTTACACTTTATAAAAGGTTTTAAAACCAAGTTGGACTGATTTTAGGTATTTCCTGTCACAGGCTCTCTATATAGGTCGAGTATTTAGCCCAGATGTGCAACCTGGAGGAGAGTGAAGCAGCAGCTGAGACCAGCCAGGGCAGGGTGACGACTCACAAACAAACTCTGAGACTTGAGCAAATCACTCCCATCCCCTCAGTGATGCTTCTTCATAGTGGGCAAGCACAGCTAGAATCACTTAGGTTGGAAAAGACCTCTATGATCATTGTGTCCAAGCAATTTCTGTTGCAAGAGGAGGAGGGATATTATTTGCAAGGACTACAGGCACAGCAGGATTCTTGGTAGGGGGGGTTGGCTTGGCAACCTCTTCTGAAATGGTCTTCCTGTTTATGCATGGGGGTGTGTGTGCAACTTTGTGTTTGTCTACAGGCAGAGAATGCAAATGTTAACGCCACTTCTGATTAGCAGCATATTCTTTGGGAAGGTTTAAAATTGACAAGGATTCATTTTTCACAAACCCAGCAGGGGAGGAATGACTCTCAGAAAGATGGTCCTGTACTATTCACCAAGGTCTCACTGCAGATACAGACTCCTCCTATTCTACATTCTGTTGCTAAATGCATATTTGTAGTTTTAATCACAAAAAAAATGAGAGCTGACATTTCAGCTCACAGCTAAGGTGACTAACGATTGTCTGCTACTTAAAGGCACAACTCATACTACTTCATCGTGCTGGCCCTGAAGTTTGCTGGCTCCCATCAAGAGCTAAGTCAGAAGGATAAACTGGTAGAAAACAGCCTACTATGAAGCCCCAAACTGAATGGAAAAGTGATTCATCCCAGATTTTCTCATATTAGGCTTTGGATTGCTTCATCAAAGGAAACTAATGCATCTGTTTCAGTATCATTTTCAGCATGTTTTCCCCCTTATAGAAAAGTAAAAGAAATACAGTCTGGTCTATGAGAGAGCTTAACTTGCTTAAAAGTTGAATGATATTAAGTAGTGCTGACTGGGAAGTGCCTGATTTCAGTCTTCCTCAAGTATAAATTTAGTACTAGGGAGTGGAGGTACTATAGTAGTGGTGATAAAATTTAATGGCTCGTCACCGCTAATGAGACCTCCTTTAAAACCTCTCCAATTTTTCCTGCTCGGTGTGTGTGGGCTTCATGTGTGTCCTAGGGAGAGTGAGGAGGTGAAAACTGGGTGATGTCATAGTAGTGCCATCAATTTCAGTGAAATTAGGTGTTTTTAGAGAACTGCTGAAGCTGTTCATATGTATTTCACCATGAGGTCACCACCCAGGTGTGCAGTTCTGATCCTCATGATGGAGCATGTACAGTCCCTTTCCTATGTCCTCCCACTTGGCTACTTCCCTTGTGCTGCCTGGGATCCCTGTTTTGCTCCAAAAGTATGGCTCTGCTGCAAAATCCTTAAAGCTGATGGAATTCTTGATAGATTAATATTTCCAAGGCTCGAAGTTACAGACATTTTCCAGGTTATTTATGTTTAATGAATTTCTTGGCTATGCTGTCACCCTGTACAACTGCTCAGTGAACGTGCTGTAGCTACCTATGGATGTGTTTACTTCTATATAAAGTTGCTACTACAGCTTTCATAAAAAATAATTGCACCATAATCCAGTTTTGTACTCATACTACCCTTTGTATGCAGTTGTACTATTCTTGGCAAAGTACATTCAAATGGAATTGTCGAAGTGGTTAAACTTTAGCACTTTTAAGATATTTCATTTATTGAGCCAGGCTTGTATCTTAAGATAGTAGCTATTTTCTGGCTTGATTTTGTAGTTGTTAATGGTATTTCAAGTTTCAATGTTTATTTTTAATGGCTACAATTAATGTTCTTCTCGTAAAATCTTTAGTTTTGTCGTATGCCTCAGTGATTTGATATTTTGAGCTATTTCTGACATGAAAACAGTGGACAGATCTGCATTTTAAATGGTAATTTTAGTCCTATACCCAGCCATCGTGTGAGTGATCTGTCTCAGTTTATTTTTCTCCATTGTTTGGCTAAGTCTATTTGTTTGGCTCTGGAAAAAAAGGATACTTCTCATTTTTGATGGCTCTACTCAGCTTTGTGGCTTTAGCTGGAATTACAGAAAATCTTCAGCCTGTACTTCAGAAAAACACCAGAGGAGACCTTTTAAAATTAAGAGCACAGAGTTCAGCCTTAGTCCATAATAAAAAGTTAAGTATTGATGTGATATTTTTCAGACTGTATTTTTTTTGGCCATTAAAAGTAATAGAATGCTTTTTTCAGAGCGACTAAATACACATATTCCTTTGTAGAGAAAGTGGAGGACTTAAAAGGTTTGGGTACAAATGAGAGGGTACCTTGTATCAGGAGCATCTGGAAACCTTTCCTGGGGCTATGCCTACAGTGATACTTATTGCCTCTGTATGCTGATGATCCACACTGAATGCAGCACGTCCTCTCATCATTTCTTTTGTTAATGGCCTGGACACTGTGACCACCTTTGCAATACCATTCCCACCCTCAACCTTTGCCATGTCAGGTCAGAAAGGTGGTGTTCCTCTGGGCAGCAAGGCAGAAATTCTGGGGTACCTGTCTTTCCTTTGCCTTTCTCTTCCAAAGAGATATGGAGAAAGGGAGATGAAGCCATTTTAAGACATGCAAGAGCTATGGACAGGGTTTCCGCACCAATCCACCTCTCAACATGGAGCAAGCCACTGCCTGCAGGCACGGATGAGTATGATTGCTTCTTCTTCCTGAGAAGGACCACAGGCAGCAAGAAACAGAGCCAGGAGGAAAAATGGGAAATGATTCTTGTCCCCAAGCATGATGACATTGTGAATGTGGGATCGGGCTCCTGCATTTTCCATTTCATAAATCACATCATCTTCTAGGCAGGCCGTACGACCCAGCAGCAGGCAGCTCAGGGAATGTATATGGTATCATCTGGAGTTTAGCTGAGTCTGAAAGCTTGGCTAGAAAACTCCCAGGGAACAGGCTTTATGGAAATTCCTGCTTCCAGCTGTGCCAGGACTAACAGAAGCCCTTCCTGCTAAATGTGCTGGTTTGTTGCATCTAGAACCAGCCACAAACTGGGCTTGTGAGGGAATAAAAATGTGAAAAGTAATGAAAGAAAAGTCTACATTCTAAATCTCAGAAATGTTTGGCTTCATTTCAGACCTGGCCTAAAGAATCAAGATAATTCTTAATTTATTCTTTATTTGACTTTAATTGCTGAATTTTCCTTTGACTCTGGAAGCAGGAGAAGAGTCACTTTTACCCTTGTGCAGACTTTGTACCCTCACCTTTTCAAGTAACTGTTGTGCCCAATCCTGCCAGCTGGTGCAGAATGTTTAGGTGACAAAAGGAAAGCATGGAAGCATTCTTTGCCTTTGCACCATGGGAGGGCTTTGTGTATTGCTGGTATAAGATATGTTGAGGATGTAACTTTGGTGGCCTTGAAACTGTCTCTGGGCTTTCACTCTTGTCTGCTTCTTTTGACTCCAGTGGACACCCTTCCTCTCCAGGACTGGCCTTGTGTCATCAGGCAGGAGGTATTTGCCCAGAAATGTTGTGGAATCTCCTCTGGAGAGATTCCAAACCTGCCTGGATGCGATCCTGGGCAACCTGCTCTGGGTGACCCTGCTGGAGCAGGGGGTTGGATGAGATGATCTCCAGAGGTCTCTTCCAAGCCCCACCATTCTGTGATTCTGTGAAAAGTAGCTCTGAGATATCAGATCAGTAACATCTGTGAGAGCCTCACCCAGGCTTTGCCTTCACCTAGAGCCCATAAAAACATTCCTCTTGACTTAAGGAGGCTTTGGATAAGACCTCTACCAGAGATGGGTTTTGTGGCTTCTAACCAAAAGTGTGTGTGGTTTTTAAAAAAATCTTCAACAGCAACCATAAGGATAAGTGTAGGTTGCAGTGCCGTTCTGAAAGAAGTCTCCGATGTCTTAAACTCCTGTGTAGCATTTGTTGCTTGCCTTAGCAAAATATGCAGCTCTCATGCAACATTAGAGAACAATTAATGTTGTCTTAGGGTAGAAAACTTTGTCATCTATTTAATCCTTTACTTGATCTTTGATCTGGTACTGTAATTCAGTATTTTAACTGATATATGTATATATAGGGGATTTTTTCTAAGTGCACGTTGCTTGCTTTGTTCTTTTAGTGCCCTGGGAATGGGTTCGTAAGAAAAAGCAAATGAAAGCAAACTGTGCCTGCACTGCTTCTGTTAATCTGGGGTGCATGGGAGTTGGTGGCCTAAATCTAGGCCGGAAAAGAAACTAGCATGTATTGCTAGCAACATTTTGGATGTGAATGAAGTCAGAAAACCACTCAGAATGTAATCCATGGACCTGTTTCCAGGGAAAAGCTGGGCCATACCAAGTATAGACTGTGACTCATGAACATCTGTGGAAATTTCACACTTTCACAATCACATTATCGAAAGAGCAAAATTTAGCTAGACCACATCATCACAAATGTCTTAAAAGTGTAAACATAACAGATTATTTAGAAAATATAGAACCTTGTTCTGTTTAATTCAGCCCCTACAGAGGCTGTCCATCAGAGAAAAGCAATTAAAAGATATTTTCATCAAATAGAAGGTCAAGAGAAATGTACTTTTACTGTTATTTCACCTTTCAGGTGCATTCCAGTATTAAAATACTTCGCATATATGTGATCAAATATTATTTAAGATGCGGGACTCAGACTGCCAAAGTTTCCATTAAACATTTCTGCTATCAGAAGATGAATTACGAACCACATTTTTCATAGGAAAATCCCTAGAGGTAGCCATTAGGGTAAAATTTGTTATATTGACCTCATGAAGAATTTTTGTTCAAGACCACAAAGATCTGAGAATAGTATGGATAGTATAATAAATGTTGAAGCCTTCATCCCCCCAGATATATGCTTAATTGTGTGCTTAACTTACCTCTACCTGTAGCTTCACAGATTTGCATCTTCTTTGTTAACTATATGTTTAAGTGTTTTGCTCAAACAAGGCCTAAAGTCTTCTTCTGGGATGGCCCAGAAAAAGAAACAGAGAATCTAAATCTAAATCTAAATCTAAATCTGTCTTGTTACATGGGATTTTGCCATGAGATACCTGACCATACTGTGTTGAGTTCCTAGAGAGCAAGGTCTCCAGGGAAGGGCTGAGTCTATAGTCAAGTCTGATAGACAGATGCGTTTAAAGAAAGAAGAAACCAGTATTAATTCCAGTGGTATGTTCTTACTAGAAATAGAAATACCATCCCAGAGCACATCATGCTGGCACCATACTTCTTCCCTTCCAACAGTGACAGACCATCTCTGTCATCCCCCAATTTGGGCAAACTCTGGCCACACAAAGACCGAGATGTGTAACATGGCTTTGACCCCCTAAACAGACCAGCATCATTTTTAAAGACACTTCAGCGTCTGTTTTTGCTGCTGAATGCAGTGATAACATGGGACGTGCTGCGTTACTGAAAATCATACTGGCTGGGTATGTTTTGATGGAAAACACATGACTTAAGGAAATCAGTTACACTGGAGGGGTGAAGAGGTCTTTGTATTTATCTTACTGCTGCACTTCTGTTGACTTTGGTGGTACAAGCTCAAGCCTCAAATGCAAAGCTAAAGATACCAACAGCAACAACAAAAAAATCCTGGCACTAAAACCATTCCTTCTGTGGAATTCCATTCTGAAATTCTATGTTCACTCACTATCAGTACTGCCTTGACCTCCTCCTCTCTTCTTGGAACTTCTGTATCTCTGTAGTGTAACGTCCTTTCTCCTCAAACAAGCATTTTGAAGTGCAAGGGGGTTCTTACATATTTAAAAATGACAAAGCACCTGGAGCTAAAACACATTTAGAACCATAAAAAATAAATAGCCAGAGTACATTCTGCCTCCAAATGCCAAGCAGACTGTCAGACTGCACAAGGCTGATATTTCTTCATTTCTAGATCTGCATATCACTGTGCATGAGGAGCTAGACAAGCACAGACTTGTGGGAATTGAAAAGGAATGTAGGTATGGCTCTTAAAAAATAAGTGAAGAGGAAACATGATGCTTCTTCTTTTCTTTCCATTTGAAAAACTGAACATATTCCTAAATTGATGGGAAATAGTCTTTAAATAAAACAATCATTTGTCTGCTGTGCCTCCAAAAGAACAGCACAGGATGATTTCCTAAATGCATTCTTATTAGATATAACAGCTATAAAGACAAGCTGTGCTTATCTGAAAAATCTTTATTTAGACCAGAAGAAAATAAAATAAATGACTAATTTAGGCAATAAAGATGAACAGAAGTGTTTTCCTTGCCTGGCTCATATATACGCCTTCTACTTATGGAGTTAATATGTATCTAAGAATGCCTGCTAATACAGTTTTATTGTAAAGAAGAGCTAATGTTGCAGCAGAGCAGCTGTAAGTATGCTGCAGGTGTAAAGACAACCAAGATGGCTCTGAAGAAAGTAATTCTTTGACCAGAATTTTGGTGGAAGATGCCGCATCAGTAGAGCACAGCCATCACGAAGCTGAAACTGCTTTCAAACTTGGGTTAATGTCCTTGCACAGAGCCATGCTGAGATTGCAAGTTGGGTTGATGCTGGCTTGAGGAGGGAACTGAGTAGCTCCTTCAGGTATTGCTCTCAGCATAGGCAAGCCGTAAATTAGAACTGGTAAATTCAGATTTCAAGAGATGAGGTTGTGAATGAAGTAATCCTCAAGCGTTTCCTGCTCCTGACTTCAAGGGACAGGTGATTGCTAACAGTGTTGGTATCAGAAAAGCCTTGCTGCCCTTAGCTGGGATATGATCATCTGTTTGGCTAGTAGAAGCATGATTGAAAGTAATAGACACTGAGATATAGCCATTACCATAGCTAGTAGGAAAGCTATTGGCTGCATATCGAATATTGGGTTCAGTTTCAGGCCCCTCACTACAAGAAGGACATTGAGGGGCTGGACATTGTTCAAAGAAGGGCAACGAAGCTTGTGAAGAGTCTAGAGCTCAAGTCTTGAGAGGAGCAGCTGAGGGACCTGGGGTTGTTGAGCCTGGAGAAAAGGAGGCTCAGGGGAGACTTTCTCCCTCCCGACAACTCCCTGAAAAGAGGTTGGAGTGCGGTGGGGGTTGGTCTCTTCTCCTAAGGAAGGACAAGAGGAAATGGCCTTAAGTTGTGCCAGGGGACGTTTAGGTTGGATGTTAGGAAAAATATTGTCCCTGAAAGGGTTGTCAAGGCCTTGCCCAGGCTGCCCAGGGCAGTGGTGGAGTCCCCATCCCTGGAGGAATTTAAAAGATAAGTAGCTGTGTTGCTGAGGAACATGGTTTAGTGGTGACCTGGCAGTGCTGGGTTAACAGCTGGACTTGATGATCTTAAAGATCTCTTCCAACCAGAACGATCCTATGATTCTATGGTTCTGTGAAATGCAAACCACACAAGAACACTGCTCAAGATACAAAAGTTAAGTCTGAATCCAAGCCCCCTCTCTTTTTAGGTCTTGGAAGTAATTAATTTGATCCAGACATCTTATTAATGGCTTGTTTCTATCCTATTTCTATCCTATTCATGGCTGCAAATCACACACGAAATCATGGTTGGATATGAGCAAGGAAGAGAGAAATATCCATAATTCAGCCTCTTCCCTGCACCTGCAAGCTTAATGCTTGCTTTTCAGTCACTCTAAACTATAAATACTCTAGGTGCATTTTTTTAGTAAGCTGTTAGGTACGTAGTATATGGTTTTAAATGTCTTTCATAGCCATAGCTGAATTTCTTGTAATTTATAATGATTACTTTTTCAACCTGTTAAAGAAATGACCAATAACTAGGTCATTTCCAGTTGAATCTGTAAGGTATGAATTGCTCTGATTATTCATGCTACCCAATTTCTGTAGCTTCTGCAAGCGTTTTTCAAACTAGCTTGGAGAATACAAAATAATTTAGACAGTCTTATTGATTGTGTGTCAATTGTCATAGTCATGTGGAAGATATCTTAAATGAAATATGTTAAAGCAATACTTTAAAAAGTACCATCTTTATGAATGCCATAAATCAGTTTATTTTTCTGTATGGTTTTCAAAAATAGATTGTCCTGTTTATCTCTAGTGCTTTAAGAAGCAGAGGGAACACACACCAATAAAATAATTTATCTAAGGTGAAATCACAGCATGACTCAGAATTTGGCTTTTTTTTCAGTAGAGAAATGGCAGCTTTAGGTGGATTGTGTTGTATTGTAATGAGTAACTTGGAGTTAATCAGATAAGGCCATACTGAAAAGTTTGCCCCCACCACCTCTGTACATTAAAGATTGATATTTTGGTCTAAGATGCACCTCTTTTTATCCCTTTATTGGTGCTGGAATTCACATACATGTGGAAAAAAATGAATATTTCTACAGTCTAAATAGTGAAATATTATGGCTATAAATAGAAGACATAATTTAATTTGAAAGCAGAATCAAAGGTCTTCTCTTGTGGAAAACAGCACAAATTCCGCACATCAAAGTTACTGCAAACAATAGGTTTGATGGCTCCAAGAATATCATCCCTGTACAGAGCTGCAGAGACGGAAACATCAAAAGGACAATGGTCTTTTTTGGAGAGTCCTGCTGCTCTGTTCCCAGTTTGAGATGGTCACTGGAGAAAGAATGGCCACCTGTGAAAGGAACACTTTTCATTAATTTTCAGTCAAGTATTGGTGCAAAATTCTTGATCTTTCTTACACAGTTAAAAGAAAAAAAGTCCTTATGCGATTTGGTAAGTTAGTGAAGTCACAACTTGAGGTCTAGTTCACTTCCAGAGAAAGCAGGTTAGGTGTTCTCCTACTAACTTATATAAAGAATGGTAAAAAATAAATTCCTGACTATTTCTGAATTGATGATAAAAATTCTAATGACTTCATTTGAAACGTTGTAAGGGTTGAGCACACTGAGAAAGGGCAGAGTATTGTTAACAATGTATTGCACAAATTTCATCAAAGGTATTTATACTGCATGTCAGAGACAGCTTCTGCCTGCTCTTAGAGCCTGAACTTGCTTTCATCGAAAACTCCTGTTAAATTGAGCATTTAATAATATTGGCTTCCTAATCTGCTGCATTCACAGATGATACAAATAATTCATCCTTGAAAAATAAGGAGCAGTCAGGCGTGTTTACCTAAAGGGGCCTACAAGAAAACTGGAGAGGGACTTTTTACAAGGGCTTGTAGTGATCAGACAAGGGGCAATGGTGAATCGAAATGGGTAGATTTATATTAGGTATACGAAGAAACTTTTCACTGTGAGTGTGGTGAGACACTGGAACAGATTGCCCTGGGAGGAGGTAGATGTCCCAATACTGGGAGTGTTCAAGGCCAGGTTGGATGGGGCTTTGAGCAACCTGGTCTAGTGGGAGGTGTCCCTGCCATGGCAGGGGGGTTGGAACTAGGTGATCTTTAACAACCCTTCCAACCCAAACCGTTCTATGATTCTATACATTTAACTGACATCCATATGAACATTTCTGGGTCCATTATTAGGCTTCAATTTCTCTAGAAACAAAGATAATACACACAAATATATGAAGGCAATTTTTTTCAGCCTTTAAATAGCCATCTTGCAGGCTAAGAGACCCTCCCTGCAACCCACAGGCAACCCAAGAGTATTGCAGTTTTATAGTAAATCAGTAACATTTCAGTCTGAATAAAGCCAAACCCACTTCTCGTACATACACTGGCAGGTGTATGTCACTCCAGGTAACATCAATCAGGTCTGATAAGCAGCTGCCAGGCTCCAAAAATAGTGCATTTCCTTTTTTAGGTGTGGTATAAACATCTAATTAAATATGTTATGAACTGTGTATGGAAAAGCAGTTTGCTCTTATTTTCAGCTCAGACCTGGCATGGGTACTTCTGGGTAACTTTTGCGTGCCTGGGAATGGTGAGACTGTTCACAGAGCAAAACACACCAAAGGGCAAAAACGTTTGCAGGGTTACACCATGAGATTGATTTCCAAACCTGTCTTGAGGACTGAACTTGTTACAGAAAGGCAGGCAGTTCCCAGCTATATAATTTACTCCCAGTAGAGATCTGTCAGAGCCTGAGCCTTCTTCCAGTCGGAATATGATGAAAGATGAAACATTCTATAAGGAAATGTAATTAAAACAATCAGCCAATGAAACAAAACTCCTCTGAGCTATTCCTTCCTCTGGCTTTCCTTTTACATCCTGTCTCTTCTCTGTTTTGGATAATTAGATTGAAAGCTCTTTGAAATGAGGAACTGTCTACATTTTGTCTCTTGTGTAAGACTAAGATCACTGTAGGTACTTTAGAAAATATATTAATATTTAGCATTTGTCTTTACTGCCTCAGATGGAGACATTTGGCCCTGGATTTGTGTGAGAACTTTCCTAAGGATGAACAAAGAAATACTAGCATGAATTTAGAGCATGTAAGACTTTTCCTGAGGGATTTTAGGTTGTTATGAGCTAAGGAGGACCATAGGACATCTCAGATGTTTTGCCAACGTGTGCATAGTAATGCAAAACTAGAAAGTTAGACATGGCCAGGATGAGATTGTCAGGTACACACCCTCGTGACATTTTGGGGAGTGATTAAAAACATACATATAAGTGCAATACAGGTATAAAGAATTAGAGTGAGCTCTTTGATAATTCTCCAGCAACTGTGACACAAGTGAGATCAGAGTCCCAGCTGGCAGGCAGGCAGGCAATGAGGAAGGATGGTTGGGGACTGGAAAGGTGGCCTGGGGGCTGGAAATGTGGCCTGGGCTCCATGATTAGTGCTTGGCTCCTGTCTCTGTCACAGTCTGTTGTGCAAGTTACACTAGACTGCAGAGAAAGTCTGTCCTCTACCCAAACCCACAAGTGACATGGCCACAACAGTGCAAAACATAGTCTAACCTATCAAGTACCTGATCTAAAGAATAAGTATGACACTGCTTTCCATCCCTGCCCCGCACAGACTTTCCAATTCCAGCTGGAGATGGCTTCGGGGTCTCTAAACTGTACTCTGTTGTACTATTTAGGTGCTCCCAAAGTGTCTCTGTGGTTTTGTTCACCTCCTGTGGAACACTGAGAGCGAGTCTTCCCCACCTCACCATGACATTGTGAGGATAAATATGCTAAGCATTATGCTGGCTGGGGTCATTTTAGAGCAGAATATGTTTCTGATAATCATGAAGTATTCTTTCCACCATCTTACCTTCCAAAGCCAGAACTCCAGGCTCTAGTTTGCTGCATTGCTGCATTGCTGCTAAAGTAATGGTGTCTGCTTTTCTTTCTTCAAGGCTTTGCACAATTTGGAGCTTAGAGAGATGGCCCCTTCTTTCAAAATTGCCCTCTTTGTGCTTAGTCATCACCTCCGCAGAGCTCGGCTGTCCGGACTCCCAGACCTCTGTAACAGATGCTATTGTGCAACGTGAGGGACTGTGATTCCAGTTTCCAGAACAGATTTTAATTAGAAACATAACTTCATACAGTAGCTTGGAAGGAGTTCAGGGGAAAAGAAAAAAAATGAATCAAAACAGGCGCTGAAAAAGAAAATGCCAAAAAGAGAGAGAAATAAAAGCTCCTTTTACTGCTATTTTATCCTGAAGAGCACTTGGCAGGAAATACTGTGCATAGCCATGAAAAAGCAAAGCACATAGCAAGCGGTAATAGCTATCTGAGATCCTCAAAGAGCCAGATCCTCAGCTGGTGTAAACCAGCACTGCTTCATTGGTTTTATGGGAGCTGCCATTTCTCATTGACTTCAGCGGTGCTGGGCTCCTTTATACCAGCTGAGGACCTCAGCCAGTTTGGCATGATTGAAATCCAGAAACTTTGAATGCTTGTTTGTTTTGTGTTGGGTCTTTTTCTTAATTGAATTTTAATCAATCTTTTGTTTTGTAGATTGTCCTCCACTTGGTCTAGAGACATTAAAAATTACTGACTTCCAGCTCCATGCCTCTACAGCAAAGCGGTATGGCCTTGGGGCCCACAGAGGAAGGCTTAATATTCAGGTAACATCAATTTTTCTCCTGAGCAGGAGATTGGCTTAAGGTTGTATGGTTGTATAAAGAGAACCAATGGATGGTTATCGGTTCTGACTACTTTGTCAGCTCATGTAATTCAAATGAAGGGGAAACACTGGAATTACAGAAGTGGGTAAGGTTGATGGATAACCTTTACATTCGTGGGGCTTAGTTAGAAAAAACTCCAAACTCTGTGTGCTGAGGGTGCAAATCCAAACAGACCTGTATGAGCAAGCAAAGGTGGAGGCAGCTCAGAACTGCTCCCTTCCCAGCCGCAGGAAATGGTCCTCATTTTCTTAACAGTCACCCTGGAAGGAAACTCACATAGCAACTTGGGGTTTTTTTGTTGGTTGCCTGTAGTTAATGGCAATGGTTAATTGAAAGTGTGGTTTCAAGTGAAGCACTTGCCCTAAGGCAGCTTCTTGGAGGCATGGGTTATACTACCAAAAACCACTTCAATTCAGAAGCACAGGACCTGGTTTAGCTTCTTTTATTTGATATTAAAGATGTACTTAGGTGCTTTGAAGGACCAAATTGTATTTTGCCATTTTTTGTGTCTCTGTCTTCTACTTCATTAGTGCTGTTTTGTGAAATACAGTCTTTTCCAGAGTTTGGCATAATAAAGTACACCTAAAAGTCAAACTCATAAACAGGCTACTAGCACCAAGTCAACAGTGAAAAATCTCTGGAGTTTATCTAATTTATTAGTTACCTTTCATTATTAGACCCTCAATTAGTTTGCTGGGGTTTTTTTTGTGCGGATGGAGATTTGCTAGTTAATGAGCTAAGACTGGAACTAGGAAGGATGAGCTCTAATCAGCAGTTCAGTTTCACATGGTGCAACATGATGTAATGGTGAACAGCTGCTGCAAGGAGGGACCACTCCTGGTTAAAACTCCACTGTGCAGGTGTCCCCCCTTTCCTTCAGCTTCTTCTGGTGCTTCTGCACAGCAAACTGTGAGCTTCTCCATTGGGGGTGGGGTGGAATCTGCCTTTCTCTTCCCCCCCCCCCCCCCCTTTTTTTTTTTTAAATTTATTTATTTTAATGAATTAATCTTGGTCAGGAATCTCAGTAAACCACTTTGCTGTGTGGCTGTATGAACAACAGAGCCAGGTGGAAGTGAGTTGCAGGAGACCAGCACGGAGGTAGGAACAGGCTCCTCCTTTCCAAGCTAGTGTGCAGGTACAGTGGGCTGGGTGCAATGTGATGTCTCACCTGTAGCCTTCATATTTAGTTTCTTTTGAGAAAATGTCCTGTCATTACCAGTAACACTACATTAAAATAAACAGAGAAGTGTTAAGAGTCTTACCTAGGTATATAGTCCATAGCCTTCAGCAAAAGCCAAGGGGACAGTAATCCTAGAATCAAAAGCTTTTATCACAGGGTGGTTTATATTGGAAGGAAACTTAAAGATCATCTAGTTCCAACCACCTACCATGGGAAGGGACACCTTCCACTACAGCAGGTTGCTCAAAGCCCTATCCAGCCTGGTCTTGAGCGCATCCAGGGATGGAACATCCACAGCTTCCCTGGGCAACCTGTTCCAGTGTCTCACCACCCTCCTAGTGAAGAACTTCTTCCTAATTTCTAGTCTAAATCTTCCGTCTTCCAGTTTGAGCCCATTACCCCTCATCCCATCACTACAAGCCCTTGTTAAAAGCCCCTCCCCAGCTTTCTTGTAGTCCCCCTTCAGATACTGGAAGGCCACAATAAGGTTTTCCAGAAGCCATCTCTTCTCCAGGCCAAGGAATCCCAACTCTCTCAGCCTGTTCTTGCAGGGGAGGTGCTCCAGCCCCTGATCATCTTCATGGCCTTCTCTGGGCCTTCTCTAGCAGATCCATGTCCTAATTGTGTTGAGGGCTCCTGCGCAGAACAGTGGCAGGGTCTCATGAGAGTGGAGTAGAGAGGGAGAATCAGCTCCCTTGACCTCACACTTACTGCTAGCTTATCTGTATACAATAAATATAGTAATTCCATAAACCCCTTGACCACTTAGAGTTACCGCTATGTCTGGCAGTGTTAAAAGTATGGGCTTGCCTTTATTTTTCTTTAGGTATTTCGTTTGGGATTATCTTAAAATTAATAGCTTTTTAAAATTTTTTCCAAGCCACTTAAAATTTGCAGATCTGTTCTCTTTCACTTAGGTTTTGGTCCTTAATTTTATTTTACATTAAGACTTGTGAATTCCAGTAATATTTAAAAGTTAAATGCTTATCACCAAGAATAGGTACTACAGGGAACTGATGTGTCATATAGTTAATGAGGTCCCTGGTGATTTGCAGCTCAAAGGGTGGGTTGTGGTGTGCTGGGGAAAGGCAAAAGGCACTGTGTTTCCATGTTGTTTTATACTGCACATGAAGAAAAACACTGTGACTCTGTGAGGTGAACGTGCTGTTAAAGTTTCACCAGAGCACTATGCTAAATGTACGGTGATGAGCAATTTTATGGGCTGCTGCCCTTGTGCTATGGTCTGGGTATCACCACAGTGCCATCATGATATTCATGTGACTATTGTGTTCCTCCTTGAAATAAGACAAAATCCACTCTGTGCTCAGCCTCATCTGGTGCAAAGTCAGCTGAGAAGCTTAGGGCTCACCCCAGGTAATTGGCACTACCTTGATTTACAGGGAATTTGCAGAACAATGAAGTTTTTCAAAGGTTTCTGAGGGTTGCGTTTTTTTCTGTTCAGATTATCTGAAGCGCATAAAATTAATCAGGTGGTATATGCTTTATTCTGAAGAAGAACAGGCTTAGCAAGACTGGATAAGACCTTCTAGGATCTGCTTCTCTTGTGACCTTGCACTGTGGGGAGCTTGATTTTGCTCCCAGTCCTGTATGAATGCTGTGGTTAAGCTGAGATCTCTTGAGGGCAGAAGCAATGCTACTAGAGCCCCGTATATTGGAGATCTAGCCTGCAACTGCAGAAGTGGCACAAGCAGTAGCAATTTAACATCATCAGGAACAATCATAGCCTAAAATAATATTCATTGAGACTCTCTGCCTTCAGGGATAAAAGTCATCAGTTATTGTCACCTGTGCAATAATCAGCAGCGGTTAAAATGTGAAATAATTAGTCTAATGATTTTTCTTCCCCTTTCTCATTTTCCTGGTTGGAGCAACCCAAACAACACTGAAGATTAACCAAGTAATGCACTTGTGTGTGCAAATAAGCCGGAGGTATTGCTTTTTGGTTTTTAGTTCTTCATTTCAGTAGTTCTTTTTGAAAAGCTCCATTATCAAAACACAAGTAAAAGGCAAAATTATTAAAGTTTTACTTTCAGCCTGTGTGCTTTAATTCTTCTCTGCTGGAAGTGTTTGCTATAAATACCTGTGATGAGTAATGCTTTTTTTTTTTTTTCCTGTCCCAAACTTCCTATGGTAAAATAATGTTTGTGATCACCATGCTGGGAACAGAGAAGAACTTAAGCAGAAGTGGTTTGATATTAGGTATATTTTTACTGCTTCTCCAGCTGACTTGTAGTAGAAGACTGAGATTTCTTTCTTTCTTTGAATACATTTAGGCAGAAATATCTTTCTTGTCATTATAGAGTCAGGCTTTTGGAACAGTGATAATGTGAACAAGTGTTTATTCTGTCTTGCATGTGTCTAACTCAGAAGAGAAACGTGAATTAAAATCAGAAGTCATATTGTTTGCAAAAGAATTGTAAACTTTTGATTTCCCTTCATCTTAGCTTCTGGGTACATAATAAGCTGTTGATTTATTTTATTTTAATTAGTTTTCAATATTAGCATTTATAGATAACTTATTTAGGAGTGAGAGAAAAAAGTCCCTTTTCCCAGATCAAAAAGGTACTTTTTTGTAAGACACTGCGTATTGAGAAGTGTTTATGCTTTTGACTGTGAGAGTGAAATATAAGCTGGGTTACACTTTGAGTTATTTTTCAAAATTCAGTGAAGGAAAAAAGGGTTTGCTTAAGACCTAGTCCTTCTTCCACTTTTCATTAGCTCCTTCACTCTCCTATTTATGAAGATGATATAAATGTTTAAAATGTATAGCTTAAAGTTATGCATGTCTTAACCTGAATCCATTATCTCTGTTAATTCAATTTGCAACTTTTAAATTCAACCAAACATCTTACTGAATTAAAGGTATCTTGATCTATGTTCTTTAATTGCGCATTTGATGAAAATTGTTCTCATCTTTCAGGAGTAAAAATTTTTCCCAATAAAATTAATAGCAATTTTAACTACTAAATATTTGATTGAGTTTATAAGGTTGTTTTTTACAGAACCAATATTTTGCAATTGCCATAGGGCAAATTCAAAACTTCAGTCCTATAAAAAATATGCAGACCTGAAGCTTAAAAAGAGACGTTCTAACGAATTTATTGGGATTCTTTTTCTTCAGAAGTATTTATAATAAAAGTTCTCATTAATCAAACTCCTCTTTTTCAAGTAGTACTCTGTGCTAGCTATACACAGGCACCTGCTTCTTTTTACCTAGTAAAAATGTTCTTTCACCTTCAGAGAAGCTGATGTCAGGAAATAGAGCAGGAAGAAGTAACAGCACGGTTTTGTTTCTCTTTTTTTTTGTGCTCTCTTTGGCATTGTTTAAGGCCATAGTCTTTCAAGCTGTGCATAACTGTGAGCATGTCCTTTAGACTCCACATATTTGTTATACAACTTAAATACTTAATGTCCAGTTGAAACCATGGAGACTGGAGGATGTAATGAGGGTGGGGTTGTTTTTTTTTTTTCAAATAAGCTTTTCATTCTCTATTCTGCTTCCCTCTCCTTACCATAATTTGGAAGAGAAGTTTACACCCTGATGAGCATCACACCAGTGGGAAATATCCTCAGTCTGAATGGGGACCAAGGATTCCAGCTGAAGCAATGAGAGATATGGGTACTTGGTCTGCAGAAGCTGGTGGAATTTTGTCAGTGTGAAAGTGACTAACAGGATGCTGGTTCAAGGTGCTCTGCAGATCTTAATGCTTCCTGGCAAGCATTGGTTTTAAACCCTAAGGCTACTTCAAATTCTGTCTTCTTTTAAAATGCATTGAAACTTTTTCTTGAAAAAGGTTGTAACTCAGGTCAGTGATCGTATTTATATTCTCGTGTTTTCCTGTTGTTTGGATCTTCTTGAAGGATTTATCTTCCATTATTAATAGAAGCTTTTCACTGTATCTTGTACTTTAAAACTTCACTTTAAAATGTCAGTTAATACATAGAAGTAGGTGACTTAACATAATTTGGGTAGATGCAGGGGGTGGGGGAAGTAATTTTTAAGCTGCCTTATCTTAGATTTGCATACCTGAGAAAACGTGAAGTTTTAGGAATTGAATCTGCATCTAGTGTTTTGCAGTACTTCCTTCAGGTGCCACCAGATTCCCATTGGGAAAAGGGATTAACAATTGCATCGTCTCTTTGAGTTAGACCAAGCCAAAGCCCATTTTGGTAGAAACGATCTGGAAAAATGGAGGTAGACAGACTTGTCAATCTCTGATGTTGTAACCCAGCTATGAGGGATAATTCAGGAAATTTAACTGACAGTTGTGTTCTTGGGGACTTCATTTGTTTTACATGAACACACGCACCAACTGAAAATATACCACTGGATAAACAGTAGCTGTGTACTGGAGCTTTAAGATCTGTCTCTAATATAAACCTGCAAAGTTTTTCCAAACTCTTCGTTTATATTTGGGAAATATTTAAGGATCTCCATTTTTAGAATTGCATGGATGGCAATGATAAATCCACATTAAATACAGATGAAATACAAAAATACATGTAGCCTCAAAGGACCATAGGGAAAAGGTTTTGTGCTCTCTATGGCAGTAGCCAACTTGGTGCTAAACATTTCCTGGGCTTTAGTAAGAAGATAAATATCAAAAGACCTGTGTTTCTTTAAATGCTATTTCAGACGTATCTGGAATACTGCTTACCCAAAATACCTTGCAGCTATTTCTTTGAAGATGTTGAGAAGGCTGCTTGTGGTGCTCTTGCCAGTATATATTGGGATATAGATTAGTACACAGGTTGGAGTGCCTTTGGGAGTTTGTGAATTTTTATATCTTTGATGCCCTAATGATGAGAATTAATAACTCTGAGACTGACAATTGATAGGAAATAGAATTACTGTTTCTGTATGTCCTACACTCTCCTTTGCTGCTTCCAGAGGAAAGGAGATTGCTCCAGCAATGACCATTATTTACATGGGTTGGAGCTGGCTTTTTAGAACTGTCATAACTCTGAAGACCATGTGGATAATTTGTTCTGGATAAAGGCTCTATCAGGCCACAGGCACAGTCAGGTGGGCTGAACTGAAGCTCTGTTAATGTTTTCTAACTATAACTTAAATTTATGAGTAATGGTTCTTAGTTTTTAAAGGAACTTTCCAGAATATCCTTCTCTGCTTTGAGTAAGAAAATGTTTTGGTCACTCCATATAGCTGTTCAGAATGACAGTCTCAGGGGTCTTAAAATAGAGCTAAAGGAATAAGTGAAATGAATAATGACTTCATGTTTTCTTTTCTTTTTCCCGTGAAAGACCTTCAGTTTCTTGGTTCTGATTTATGAAGACAATTTTACCTTCTTTTCAGGCAGGTGTTAACGAAAATGATTTTTATGATGGTGCTTGGTGTGCAGGAAGAAATGACCCATATCAGTGGATTGAGGTAGATGCTCGAAGGCTAACAAAATTCACTGGAGTCATCACACAAGGAAGAAACTCTCTCTGGTCGTAAGTACATGCTTACTTTACTTCATGAGATTCTGAGCTTTCGAACCAAGGAATTAATGTTGTGTTGTGTTTTGGTCCTTCAAGGGAAAAAGAAAAAATGGAAATGCTGTTGACATCAGTAATTGAACAGAGGAACCATAAATGGCAAACTGATTATGTATAGCATAAAATAGAAGTTTAAGGGTAGCAAGCCTCTGTAGTCATTATATATATCTGGCAAATGAAGCATGATAATTCCCTCTGATTATATGCCTTTATCCTCACCTTGTCAAATTTCCTTGTGTTAAACTTCCTAATTCTTTTCCAATATTTAACTGATTTTTAAATGAGTAACTAAAGCACATTTTATATGTATACTTTTTTTTTATTCTATAGAGGTATTTATAATATAACCAAAAAACCATGCAGCATATGTTGCTGCAGTGTTTGGTAGCAGGCACGTTATGGATGCTAGGAAGACTCCATGTGGTTTGAACCTGCTTGCTAAAAAGCTTTTAGGAAGGAGTTCTTCCCAGGAATAAGGCAGCTGCCTTGCTGTACTGGGCTAAGAAAGCAATCCAGCCACACGCAGCCCAGGAGCTCTGCCTTGATCTGGTAGTGTTGCTACTTCCACTGCTGAAAGCGTTCTTGAGCATTCTGATTTACTTGTGTTACAGAACGAATATATGGAGCTGGGAAACAAATGGTTTCCAAAGATTTGTGTACATCTGTGGTGCTTAGGGACGTGGACTATAGTGGTGGACATGGCAGTGCTGGGTTAATGGTTGGACTTGATGATCTTAAAGGTCTTTTCCAACCTAAATGATTCTATAATCTATGATTTACTCATTTGTGACCTGCTTCTGAGTGTAGGTGGCCACATTGTTCTATAATACAACCGGCGTGAATGAGGTGAGAATTGTACATGAGCAATACAGCAATCAGTTGGCATGAACAAGAACCGGAGGTGAGGTTTTATTTTTAGCCTGATCTTTACAGTGTTTGTTCAGTCTCTTAATTCCATGTTGAGTCTCACTGTATTATGCGAGCAAATAATCCCACTTGTGCTGCTAGACCTTTTGACCAAGTACGCAGGAGATGCAAAGCCTTAGATCCCTTCTGGTCAGATAGCTCACTTAAGAAAATGAATGTGCCATATAATAGAAGGCAAACCAGCAAAATACCACTATATCTAAGAAAAAAGTAAAAGTCTTTTTTTTTTCTTCTATAATTTAGTTTTCTATTTTTTTCAGTTCTTTTAATTTTGCTGTGGGAGTAGGGACCTTTTTGGCAGTAAGATTTCTATATTTATTCCACATTGTTCTGTGTTGGTAGATAATTACTGTAGCAAAATCTTATTCTTTTCTAAATTCATCCTCTTGACATTGCTGTTCCTATCGATGCCAGTGCTGCACTGCTTCGTCTTGTCATATTGCTATATTTAGTTTAGCTCTATTGCAAGTTTACAGCAGGACTTGACACTCTATTTATAGTTGGTGTTCACAGTCATCTTCTTGGTTTGGTTTTTAAATTAAATCTTGCTTTTTCCCTCTTTCACCAACAAAGAGTTGATGGGCAGAACCCTGAGGGTCTACAGAAAGAACAGGTTTGGTGCTGGGAGAGCAGCTCAAGTCTCCTCCTGGATTGTTACTCAGATTTGCAGAGAAACAGGGACATTTCTGCCTTATAGGAGCAAAGATGGCTTCAACTGGACCAGCTGCACTACGAGGCAGGCTAATAGGTCCTGAAAAACATGTCCTGTAAGACCAAGCTCTGCCCCATGGAGGTGCCAGGGGAGCAGGGAGAAACAGTCTTGGAAAGGGATGACCTCCTTCCCTATCTCCAGCTTGCACACAAGGGACTACTGTGAGGGTGGCTTTTCTTGTCAGAGTCTGATGGCCTCACTAGGTGTCTTTTGGTACAGCCTTGACTGTGGGACTGGCTTCCCTGGAGTGCCCCTCAAGTTCCATGTTCCCTCAGATCGAACAGATAAAATCAGTGTAGTTGATGTTAGTGTGCTCTGCTTGTGTAGGTCCTTAGATTTAAAAAATAACTTGATACTCCCTGAGGTACCAAGGTAGATGTCCATGCTTTCAAAACAGTTTAGGCTGATGTACGCAGCCCTCATCTGGGCCAAGAGTGGTGTCTCAGGGTTTCCAGAGTCTCAGCACCTAGGAACATCATACCCAGGAAGATGTCGAATGCTGCTTTCTGAATTAAACCTGTTGTTGCATCCAAAAGATGGTCTTCTTAATATGACTTTCTGTCCCAATTCCTCCAGCAGTCCAGAAAGCTAGATGAAAAGAAAAATGAAATCCTAGTGTGGGAAAGAGCTACATAAAGGGAAATTGAATCCAGACAACAGTAGAGAGCCAGAGCTTGGAGCAGAAGTTGCTGTAGGGTGGGATTCAGAGGCAATGGTGGAAGCTTTGGTACTTGTGGTAGACTCAGGAGACAATGACCTGACTGTAGTCATAGAGGTTGTGTGCAGTGAATAGATTTCTGTAAGCCAACCAGTCCTACAGACTGGTAGGACTTTAACTGGTGTGGACAGGTTGTTTTGTGACTTTTGCTATAATGGGCACTAGAAGTGAAGGAGACTCATTAGCTTCCTTCTCTTATACTTGGCTACTGACTGTGATGGTATCAAAAAGGACTATTCCTATGAAAGCTTCTACAAAAAGATGCCATTCTGTTACCCGAGGCACCTTCCCAGCTTCATGAAGTTGTGACGAGTATAGTGCTTTCATAACTAATAGAAGCATATGTTGGAGAATAAGCTTATTTCAGGTAGGAGAGCCAAAAACCACCCCTCTGATCTGTGTTGTATTAGAAGAAAAAGCCTGCCAAGGTAAGATTTTTATTTAAGCCTTGGAGACTTTCCCAGCATTATATAAAAGATCAAGATACTTGGGTATATGCTAAGTTCACCAATGCTATTATGTGATAATGATAAAGAATCAGAAAAGCAATGTTCCNAAAACTTATTTAACCAAAAGTCCTCTCTGAGCTTCTGCATAGATCAGATTTGTGCCTGTCCTGGTCCCTTTAGCTTCCTGCCGCTGACTTAATGAGGACTTGTAAAAGGACAAGGGAGGGCAGGCAAGGACACTACTGAATCCTGCATCAAATAATTTTGCCTTTCACTGCAGGGCTACAACATTTGAGTTATTAGCAGCCTGGCCTTTGATTCTGCTCGTATGTCTGATGCTGTGCCTATTATGCTGGTGGTGGAAGCAACCCTTTACTCCTTCATAGCAACACTCAACTTTAGCCTGGTTTTGCTGGTGGCCCACTCCACCCAGAGACAGTCTGTTCACATCCAGCCTTGTTTATTGGGGTTTTTTTGAGCTTTACAGGCAATGATGAATTGAAGGTTACACTAGACAATGCAAAGAACACGAAAATGCATGGAAGGGTCACTTTCTGTATGCTGGCAGGAACTTCTTCACCTTAGTTATTCCTCTTTCAATCTTGGACAGCTGATATTTCTCATCTGTCTTCCCATGTGAACTGTGGCTCTGGTTTTGCCTGACCAGGGCTCTAGTGCTTGAGATGTGAGAGCCTTGAGGAGGAAGAGGCCAAGGTGCAAAAACAGCTACTGAAAGCATGGATGACCTGACTAGAGAAAGAAGGAAACCATACTTGGTTAGTAATGAATACTTGAATTGCTTAATCATTTCCTTCTTAAGGAAAAACACTTCAGAGTCAGATTTTGTACTCAAACTGCCTGGCTGTGAATTCCATGATAGTCACATGGAATCAAATCTTTCTGCTTTTCTTTCTTCCTCCTGCACCAAACAAAACCAGGCTTTGAACAAAAACTCCTGAAGTTGAGGAGTCTTTCTTTTTGGCAGTCAAAGAAGCACATGGACTCAAGGACTGTTGCTGTTCAGACACCTCAGTCATTCTTGGGAAACCTGAAGTCACTTCAAAGCACTCTTTTTAACATCATAAATGGCAAACCCTGCTTAGATCATCGAGAGGATCTGCAGATGTTGAATTTCACAGATAAAGCGGGGCCTAGCTGTCAGAATCAGGACTTCTCTTTGATTTTTACACTGAATATATCCAAAACTTACAAGTGCTACAAGTATTGGTTGATTTGAATAAAAGCTCTAACACCCTGAGAATATCAGAATATCAGTTCGAATATCAGTTCCTTTGTATGAACTGAGAACATCTGGAGATTGGTGTCTCGGGGTAGTTACCACACTGTTTCATTATGAATATCCAGTAACTGATAGACATCAATGACACCTCTTTGCAGAGCTGGATTTTGGGGTGGTTTTTTTTTGCCTTTTCAGCCTAGAGAAAGTTGTGAGTAATGTGACCTTTTAGAAAGGCATGTGGCATCCTCCTCTGAGAGGTGGATGATGCCACAGCTGGCCTACGAGGGTTTATGGCTGGATATTTGGGGCAGAAATACTGTACATAGTTCTTTATATTGCTGTCAATACATCTTTCAATTTTATGAAGCAAGTATCTTCAAACAACTTTTTGAGGCTGTTGAGTGGGACACTGGAAGCATCACTGTGGAATTGTGCCATATATTTAGAGCAATGATGTGATAGTTTAAAATATGCACTCTCTTGACAGAGGGAAAGAAAATATTAATCATTCTTAGCACTTTGGCAAGAATCTAAAAAAACACAGGAAGCATGTTTCCCACAACCCAAACCATCTTTTGATAATTCAGCACCATCTTTTGTATCAAGAGAAAACCCACACATCTAAATAGTGTGTACTGACTGTAATATAAAGCTCCAGGCTGTTTCAACGTGGAGGATGTTTTGATTTTTAGAAGAGGATGCAGTGTTTGAGAGAGAGGTATTTGTCACTTGACACATTTTCTTAAAATTAATCTTTCAACCGTATTAAATTATGCTCTCACTGCTTGTCATAAAAGAACAAAATAACAATAAGAAGAAGCATGGATGAAATCATCTGTGCAGAATGCTCAAATTCCAAAGAAATCCTGAAATTTCTAGGAAAAAAAATAAAAATAGACTTACTTCCAAGTATGTTTTCTTTAAGAATTTTCAGAGAAAAAAAATCGTCACTATTTTTATTATACTTTTCTTAAAGACAAATACGTTGCATAAAAGTGGAGGGGTGGCAATTTTCAAACTCTGATTTGGTTAGAAGTTAGTCCACATGCCTTGCAAAACTTCAATAGCATTTAAATGGTTAGTTGGTTGGGTGGAGGAGACAACAAATCAATGGTGTTGCTGGCTGGAAGGAATAATTACAATGAATTATAGATATTACTTGCTTCTAAACTGACACACTTTTAAACTGGACACTTTTGTTCCTTACCGTTTTGACTAGAAGCTGGTGTAGGCACAAGTTACATGCCTCCCACTGTCATTTGTTTGATTTCCTTGTGCTACTCTCTAGGGATAACAAATGACACATATCCAGTAGATCTAATTTTTTGTCTGATCATCCATTTGCTAAAGACAAGCTGTTTGTAATTGCGTAGGGGAATAATTTTTGCCCTTTTTTTAAGATTAGACTCTCATCCTCACCCTTCTCTGCGTGCAGTGTGGCCCTTCATGATCCCCCTCCCCGCCCAGCCCCAGCATCCCTTTTGACAAACCTTTCTTGGGGAGTTGTAGATCTGTAGGAACCTGGGTACCATCCAGAGGTATAGTTGAGGATGAATTTAGGTCAGTGCAGTTTATTTGCTTCTAATTTTGGTGTACAGCATTCTGCTCTTTAGTCACAAAATGAATGTATTTTGCCAAATTTTAATTTATTGCTATACTCACTGGTAATTCCTCAGGAGCTGAGATTTGCTTTTATGCACAATGAGGATTGCAAGGTGGTAAACTTCCTTGCAAGAGGGTAAAAACCATTGCTTTCTCACCAGTTTATCACCCATTCCTGATGTTAAGATAGTGGTCTCAGCAGTAAGATTGGCTTCATGAAGAGATAATCACATCAGCACCTTCAGTATTCCAATAATAATAGTATGAAGAGCAGTAATAATCCCTTCAGTGTAAACACATTAGCATTTGGGACAGTGTAGTGGTTACTCATAGGTATTTGAGTTGTTTCTACAGATACCTAAGAAAACAGATTTTTGCCCCGTGCACACAAAGAAGGGCCAAATACAACAACAGTGCAGTGCTGCTTTTGAAAGCATAGTAGAATAAACTATAAACCTGGTCTAGTGGGAGGTGTCCCTGCCCTTGGCAAGGGGATTGGAACTAGATAATCTTTAAAATCCCTTCCAACTCAAACCATTCCGTGATTCTATGAAACTCTAAATCCTGTCCAGCTCACAAGGACAACAGACATAACTTGGCATTGACTTTCAAAGCTGTACCTCGTATCCCCAAGCAGAGGCTGTGAAAACACACCCTGATGAAACTTCAGCAAATTCAATGAAAATGTCTCAATGTTTTTATCCAAATCATATAACAAAAGAAGCAGCTGCTGTGTACTGACTTGAATTGTTATGGTGCATTAAATCAGTGCAAACTTACATGCCCTAACTGGGTGACAGGACTGAAGAGATTATTATAGCTTCCCCAAAGTCAGACTCTTGGAGTGAATTGTTCCAAATCCTCGGAAATCATATCAAGTGTATTGATGGGAGCTATAAAACAACCTGAATTCAGTGTAAGAAAAGCTCTCTTGATATATTAATGTCACTAGTTACATATTATACTACTATTTACGATTGGTTTTCTTAAGTTATTTTCCCTTAACTCTGGCTTGGTGGAACCATCTCACAGGCTTTCAGTTGTTGCAGCACAAAGTCAGCCTTTGGCAGCTTCAGCCTTGAATGCTCTCCGTCTAGTTGTTTAACTTCAGCCCCTGTGCCATGTTAATCTTCCACCTCAATTCTTTTGCCCTGCACAGGATTTTGGTACAGTGTTCATCACTGACAGTGAGCACTTGTCATCTGCTCCTGGTATTGGGGAGCTGGGTTTGTGACCAGCTCAGATGATCCTGTGTAGGTGGAGTTCTGACAGCACACCCAGAAATGTATTTATGCTTTCACAAGTTTGACAAAAATGTCAAAACTGATGCTGTTCTGCTGCGGGTATGATTTGTCACGGTGTTCTCACTCCAGTTATGACTCTTTTGCCAAGGGCTCTGTGACTCACTGTGCAGTGCTTGAAGGGAGCAGGTCACTGTCATCCCATGAGGGATCTTGACTGATTAAAGTCATAGAATGTTTCATAGAATTATAGAATGGTTTGAGTTGGAAGGAGACTTTAAAGTTCCTCTAGTCCAATGTCCTGCAGGGAGCAGGGACATCATTAACTAGAGCAGGTTGCTCAGAGCCCCATCCAATGTGACCTTGAATCTTTCCAGGGATGGGACATCTACCATCTCTTGAGACAACCTGAGGTTAACCACCACTTTGGACTGTGAAGGGGTTGTGGTGTGTGTAGAGAACCTGCTTTGCACAGTGAGGCTCACTGGGGATGTTCAAAAGAGGAAGGAAAGCATTTTAACCTCCATGGAAGGGACTACAATGAGCTGAAACCTTTAGGAAAAGGATCCATCAAACGAATACAGGCATCTGCTGCAACAGATTACTCAGTTATTAACCACAGCCTTGATCTGTATATTTTTCACATGCATTATGACTTGTTGCAATGAGAATGGTTGTGTCGGGGGTTTCCTAGGGGACATCAGGCAGCTGCTTCATCCTCCTCCACTTGTGGCCTGTGCAGCCTTCTCAAGTCAGCATCCCTCCTGCACACACCAAGATGGGCACGTCTCTGTGTACCCTTGGTAGATGTGAGCTCTTTCAACAGTACTTTAAATATGCTCACAGATGTGCACGCAAACGGCACCATTTGCTGGTTACTGTCAGAACTTTTCATTTTTATTACTTTAATGTTCACAGGAAAGAGACACAGAGTGAAGCAGTGCCTATATAGTTCAGATCTTTCTCCTCAAATACATGACTGATTTTCAAAGATGTGATAGGCACAAACAAGAATGGAAAATTAAAAATGTCCCACAAGGAGGCTTAGAAGAAAAAGAATGACAGTTTTGTTGTGTTTAGCAGATATCGAAGACATGAAAGGGGGAAGTCTGGGGTAGGAAGATTTTCAAACACGTGCAGAAGTCTTGGGGGGTTGGAATAGATGACCTCTGGAGGTGCCTTCCAACCCAATACATTCCATGATTCTTTGCAAAGAGTGGCCTGAAATGACGTCTGTTAAGACCATAAATCTTTGGGGCAGATGATGTCTTTGACCCCACATAGGATGCCTGGCACCTTCAGATGTTACTACCTGAATGGACAACAGCAAACGGAAACACGCACAGCTGACACTGGATTTTCTAGAAAGGTCAGAGCCAGGGATTAAAATCTTGTCCAAACCTGGCTTCATGTGGGAGTTGCTGGAAGAGAAATGCATTTGCAACCCCAATTCCTCACTGAAGAGAGAGCTTTGAGAAATCTGTACTTAATTCATTCTGAGCAAGTGAAATTCTCCTCCTCAGCTTTTCTTCTCAGGGCCTCCAAAGAGCTGGATTTCACAGCAGTATATTCATTTAAGTCAGCTAGAAGCAATTTTAAAAACTGAACGTTCAAAGATTTCAATTATTAAAAAAAATACCCTAGCTTGCTAGTCAAGCTCCATCTCTTAAATCATATTTATTTTAATTACTCTGTAACACTTGCTGGGCTACCTGTGGTTAGCCCGAGAATTTTTTAACTTGTTTTTGAAACTGTTAGGCAGTGGGTGATTGAAAATTTTATCAACATAAATATTATTACAGAATATGAATATTAATGGTTTTACATTTAATTGCATGAGCTGACAAATTACTTTTTCAGCAGAAAGCCATTTTATTGCCAGCATGCTGGTTCTCTTGCATGACTACAGTTTAAGGTCTGCTTAACATTTTTTGTTATAGAGATTCTGCTATTTCAAGTATTTTTGGCTTGTTAAATTTTTAGATTATTGGAGGATACAGATCTGTGTGCCCACCTGGTTCTATCTTCTATGAATTGCAGTGGTTTGTAATGCAGAGAATTCAGATTGTCATGGCAGCAGAAGAATAATACGGTCAGCTGGAGCCAGGTCCATAGTAGATGGTGCTAACATGATGTCTGCCAAAGTTTGCCAGTCTCATCCCCAGCATCTCTGCTGCTGTGGGCTTGAGCTTCTACTGACCAGCACCAGCCAACCTTCCTTGTTTATCTCATTCTGTGGGGTTTCAGTGATGTGGAAAAGCATCCTCATTGCTCTCTACAGCTACCTAAAAGGAGGTTGTAGCGAGGCTGGTGTTGGTCTCTTCTCCCAAATTACTAATAATAGAACAAGAGGAAATGGCCTCAATCTGCGTCAGAGGAGGTTTAGATTAGATATTAGGAAGAAATTCTTTACTGAAAGAGTGATGGGGGACTGGAACAGACTGCCCAGAGAGGTGGTGGAGTCACCATCCCTGGAGGTGTTTAAAAAAACTAGTAGATGTAGCACTTGAGGCTATGATCTGGTGGCTAGAGAGATGTTAGGATGAAGATTGGACTGGATGATTCTGGTGGTCCTTTCCAACCATAATGATTCTATGATCCTTAGAGACTAGGATAAGAGTATCAGATTTAACTCATTGTTTATTCGGCTTTCCATAATTGAGAAGCTTGGCCTTAAAATATTAGATGCAGCAGATGTTGTTCAAGCAAAATAAAACCATACCCAAATAATCAGATGTCCCAGCTGAGGTACTAGCCTGCTGGAGGCTGGGCAGCCAAAAGCCTGGCATCCTTCCACTGCTTCTCTTTCAGCACTCACTTGGTGTTGGCCTGAGCTGGATTCATCTGCATGTCTAATACATGTAAAGAAAAGCAAGCAAATTATGTTGGAGAAGGCAAGGCAGAAAGGTGTTTAGTTGTTCTGGTGCTGTGATAGTCTTTCCCTATTCTCAAAATGATGTGATTAGATGAGGAAAAGCTGATTCTTTGGACAGGAACCTGCCAGGGCTGTAGGAGTCCTGCTTTTAGTTCTCTGCTTTAATTCAGGTTTTCTCTCTGTCCCTGAGCAAGTCACTCAACCTCTCAGCTTGTATTTTTTTGGATAGAAATGGACAAGCTGGATGTTTCCATGCATCACAAGACACTGAATTTATCATTGAAGATGTTCAAATAAGCTTTGTCTAAAGCGAATATTTTGCAGATAAAAACCAACTAATTAATAATAATTTAAAAAAATTCACCACATCAAGTGAATTTGAGACATACTTTGATTTTTGCATGTAATTGCTGCAAAATCAATTGATTTATGTCGGCAATAGATACTAAGATGTTTCAGATAAGTTCCTCCTGAAGAGATAAGGCTGGCATAAATTTTAAAAAGGATAGTTAATGGGAAGCACCTGAATCCAAATGATTCCTGTTAAATTTGTGTCTTGTGATCCTTTTCCAGCATTGATGAAGTTCATGAGGCAGGCATATAAGTAGGACTTTGTACCAGAGCATGATGAACTAGAGGTAACCTCGAGTGCTTTTGAAGGTACTGTCACGCAATAACTTCTGTATTGCCTAGTTTCCTGCCAAGAAAGAGCTCGATAATTAACACACTATTTTCTGAATGCTGGCATAGAACTTTTCCTGAATTATATCTCCTTGACTCTATAAACCCAATAAATATCTGTAGTTTTGTCTGAGTAACATAATAGCAGGTCTAAGGAGATTTTATAGAGTGAATTGAGAAGAGCTTCTCTAAAATAACAGTGAGGACATCCTAAGTACTGGAAAGCTTTATAGCTGTCTTTCAGCTATCCTTGGATAGCTTTATTGTTCAGTACTGACAGGTCCCAAAAACACTCAATGTGACCTGCTGCAGAAATTAATGTCTGCAAATCCCAAACCCAATGAGATGGATCTTCTTGTCACCAGGTAGCAACACAGATGACTTTTCCCAATACTTCTATCACAAGACTTTGCTTTAGCTGTCATGTTTCTGTGACAAAACTCCCCAAAAATCTTTAGATTTCTATGTCTACATCAATAACTTGAGCACCATGTATGTGTTAGACTCTTGAATTCCAGGAAGCGCTGTGCCTACTGTATTCAGACTGGCTGTTGATTCAAGCATGTGCAACACATCCATCTGCTTCCTGGAAGCATCAGACCTCCTGTACCACACATGTGTAGAAAATCTGTGGCTTTTCAGAAGACGTAGTATGTGACTGCTCTTCTGCTGGTCTGTATCTGTAGAAATATCTGGGATTTAAAGATACTCAGAAGCCCTGTATTCCAGATGCTCTGAACACATGACTACATGCAGAGTTCCCTTTCTGCACTGTGAACAATGTGACTCTAAGGCAGAAGATGCCATTTCTGAGGGGAATCGGAATTTAAAGCAGCCTTCTTAATATTAGAAGAAGCTGTTTTTCTTATGACACTGGAGAAAAGGGGGAAGAATTTAAGCCCTAGAGGTAGTTTTGCATTTAGGGCCAGTGAGAGAAGGATCTGGTCACCTGTGATGGTTTTATTCTGCATCTCAACAAATGTAAAGTGGATGCTCATTCCCTACAGGCAAGCAGAGTTAATAGGATGTGATGTGTCACCTAATATATTAGGCTGATTTATCTCATTCCCTGACCCTTTGTAGTCCTTCTACACTGCAAATGTACAAGGCTGGATGTAGTCTCATTTGTATTTTAATTGGCAAGCTGCCTCTGGAAAACCTGTTATTGGTTGCCACTCAAGATGGAAAATATGTACGACTGATTAGTGCACATTGTCCTTTCAGAGAAGTTTGGACCTTTGCAACTTTCTGTATGTGTCCTAATTCTCTTAGAAAATTCTCAGTTCTTTTGCATTGACTTTGTGACTTTGATATTCTGTTTGGATTTCTTTTCCGGGTGTAGAGTAATTAATATGGATGTGTTGTGTTTGCCCTTCTAATTTTATTTGTGTAGTTGAAGTGGAAAAAATTCTGTAACACTTCAAAAGTAGTGATGTTATTTGGTTGTGATGTTGTCTCTTTTGGTCATTTCACCTGAGTTTTACAAATGACCAAGAATACTAAAAATTCCAAAACCCCCAAAACCCCAAACAAAACAAGCAAAACCCAATAAAAAGCCCACCACCATGTTATGTGCACTAAATATGTACACTACCACCAACCCTGTCCAAACCCATGAGTTTTTATCTCAAGCTTGTTTGGGTTTTTTTTGGTTGATTTGATTGTTTGTTTGTTTTTGTTTTGAGGTTTTTTGTTGGGTTGGTTGTTTCCTTCAGTCAGGAAAAACCATTTTTCATTTTCCTGGAATTACAATGTTGGCCATTTCCAAAATTCCTAATTTCCATCTTTACTACCAGTAAATCTGCCTTCCTTCAACTTATGACCATAGAGAAGTTGCAAAGAACTTTCTTCCCTCAGGAATTAATAGAAACTTATACAGCTTGCTGAAGTCACTCACTATTTTGTCGTGTATCATTTTACAGCCATGAAGACTTGAGATTCAGAATGGCACTTCACAGGTCTGCAATAAATCTACACCAGGAGATCTTCCACTGACAGGGAGACAATTAGTATTTTCAGAGCGCTGCTAACTTGTTGAAGTTCAGCAAATGTTGAAGTAGTGTGTACGTTATGAATGATGTATTGAAAAGATGAATACATCTAACAGTGAAAAGCTCAGTTTGTTTGGCAATGGTCAAGAAACTTCCATTTAAAATAGTATGAATGGCAAATTATTCATTGAAGAAGGCTGGTAGAAGATTTGCAAAGGACTAGTTCAGTGTGTAAAGGAGAGCTGGGTTTGTTCAGTCATTTTTTTCAAAATCACGTGAGACCTCACAGTTTGGGGTATTAACGTACTACATACAGAAGTGCTTTTCTAAATCCTACTGAAGAGCTTTGATTTCAGGTGTCATTTAAAGTCTGGACATCAGTTTGAATATTTTAAGTGGAACCACTCTTACCCAGAAAATGAAATAGCAGATGGAAATCTAAAGTTATCCATTTCCTGCTGCCACTCATTGACTTAGGCATTATTTGAAGGTCACTATTTTGTTTAGGATGAAGCTGGGTGAACTTGTGCTGACCTTGGGGCTGATGAGCTTGCTCTTGTTCAACCCCTGCCCCTTTTTTTGATCTTCACTAGAAGCCTGACTCTTTTAGTGAACACATAAAGACTAGTTTGTCTCTAAACATAGTGAAGTCTAAGTGTGTGTTCATGGGTAGTTTGCTAATACTGTTTGTTGATATTAAAAGAAGGAAAAGCAAAGTTGTATTTGTATGGGTGCGCTACAAGGGGAAGCTGTTCTTAGGTGTGTCTGTCCTTCCAGGTACTCTCTTACCTCTAAAACTGCCCAAATTCCCCCTATTCTTTCCAGTCCCAAGAGCTTTCCTTGCCCTGATTTCACTCCCAGCAATCTGCGTAGCTTAGCTGAGAACCCATGTTTGAGAATGACTTCTCTGGAGGATTGCTGGTTACACACAATCAGTTTATATACATGAAAACAGAATTTAGTGATCCCAGAATGACTTTAGGGCACAGAGATACATCCAAGCTACTGCCTATTGAATCCAGGAAGGTGTTAGGGGGAAAAAAAGAATTACTGCTGCCCCTTCAAAGCAACAAATATGAGAGGAGAGTCCGTGCGTTACCTTCTCCATTGCTGCACACATTACCACAGGGAATGTCCACACAGTGTAAAGCTACAGAGATTTAACTCCCTTCAGAACATAGGAAGCAGCGTTTTATTTCTCTTCATACTCTAGCTGAATACAGACAAGGCACAACTGAAGTACAAATGAAGTTTTTGCTTTTTTAGACTGAAGGGGATTTTGCTTTAAGTCAGATAACAGGCCACTAGGAAGACCTGCCTGCTGAGGATTGATCTAGATGTTGTAGCAATGCACTCGGACTGTGATCAATTGTACTTTTCTGCACAGAGACAGAATTGTCTCTTTGTTCCTATCTATTGTTAATAAATACAAGAATGAGTGCAGGCTCTTATCGTTCTTGTATTGGAAGAAATGGAAATTTTTCTGGTTGAAATTCATGGACTTTTCCTCCTACAGGATTTTTTTTTTCCCATCCTCTCTGATAATAACAGCAGAAATAATAAATATTCTGTAGCTGAAAAGGTAAGACTTTTGAACACTGGATGCATCTGTTCTAGGTAAGGCATCTATCCCAAACTCTGCATATAAAAGGAAAGAAAAGCAGTAATCCTGCACTTCCTGGAATCCCAGAATTTTATCTCATTTTTTTTTGCATTTGTGTTTGAGGTTTTTTGTAATTATCTGTTGAATCCTTTTTCAGCCAAGTTTTGACATGACTTTGCCAAGTGGAATTTCCATTGCTATCAGTCTTAGAAGTTTTATTACATTAAACACAACTTGTAGTCATTCTCAGTCTTTTTTTTTTTTTTTTTTTTCCCCAAGGAGTAACTGGGTGACCTCTTACAGAGTATTGGTGAGCAATGACAGTCATGCATGGACTGCTGTCAGAAATGAATCTGGAGATGTGGTGAGTATCACAAAACAGATGTTTTATGAAGAGCAGAGGTGGGAAGGGGGGGGCTGGCCATACGGAGGTTTGGTTTGCTAGATTAGTCAGAGCAACACTACAAGGCACCATCTCTCAGTGGTCCCATTAATTTTGAGAGCAAATCGTGTAATACAGGGAGGGACCAAAAATATCCTATATGACAAATTGCATGTATCTGCCTATGGATGTAAATGCCATGCTGGCAGTGGTCTTGTCTGTGATGAGACATGTTTCTTGTTGCATGGTCAGCGTTGATCTGCTGGTCCCTGGTGACATTTCATGCCCATGAAGTGCATTTTGTTGGAGAAGAGGGTGTGGATCTTTGTCCTCCTCTCTGAGGAGCGTGGTGGGGATTGTGCTCTCTGAAGAGCAGTTCTGGCCTGAGCCATCCATCAATCTAGGGCTCTATCAGGTGACTTTGTTTCTATTAACAAAAGGTGCTAAAAGACTTTTTGAAGAACTGATCTTGCTATTTCTGTGTTTGGCCTACATAGATTTTTGAAGGCAACAGCGAGAAAGAGATCCCAGTTCTCAATATGTTGCCGGTGCCACTGGTTGCACGCTACATCCGTATAAACCCCAGGTCCTGGTTTGAGGAAGGCAGCATCTGCATGAGACTGGAAATCTTAGGGTGTCCTTTGCCAGGTAAGAGTCTTTCTCAGTTTATGTTCATGTGATTGCCTGTGCCAAAAACTTTATCTCCTTTGGATATCTGTGCTTTTGATACAGTTAATCTGTCTTTAGTGAGTGAAGTTTTACAAAAAGAAGCAAAAACATATGTCTGGATACATGGACAGTACCAGAGTAACTCTTCAAATGTAACCACATAGTATCTATAAGTGCCTTTATTAATAAAACAAGATTGCATGGATAATCTAACAAGATTTTCTCTATTTGGACTAAAGTGCAGTAAAATTAATCTTACTGAGTGCACATGTACTGGGGAGGCAATATGACTACATATTGCAACAGATACTTGCAGAAGTCTTAAGCTTCTATGGTAAGAATGAACCATTATAATTATGAAGTCTGATTTTTATTATTTTTTTTTAATTATTATTTCACTCTATAGGCCATAGGATTTCCCTGAATTAATTTGGAGGCAAATACTGTGACTAAACTAGCGCTTACCTTATAGGAGGAGGGGGGGAAGCTGGGGATATAAAGAATTTCTAGCAAATTTTAAGTGTTGTTGAATCCGGCATGATTCTTGGTAAGTCTCAGTTGAAGGTAAATTGTCCTATCCTTGGTAAAGACTGTGGAAAAGACACAACCTGATATTTAGCACGAGTTTCATGTGTCAGCTGTTTCTCTTATAAGTGCAAAATACATTCAGGGTTTTGATAAACAATGTCCACAAAGTGAAACCTTATGGAAGGCCACTTAAGAGGACTTTCAATGCTGCAGATTATGGCAAAGCCATGTTTCTATCAAACACATTGTAAACAGTCTTCTGGTGCATTTATGTCTACATATGTATGTACATAAATATTTGAAAAGTTTTGTTCAAACCTTTTCTAAGTCGCCTGCTGCCCTCATTCCATCTGGAAGGTTTTATTTTTTTCTATAAATTCTGTATGTATTCTATAATGTAATAATATAATATAGAATATAATTCTATATTCTACTTTTTCTTAAATTCTGTCACCTTGGGGATAGCTTTTTCTTTTTTTTTTGCTATAAATAGTGTTTTCAGAAATACTAGAGCCAGAAAGAGAACTGCTTTTCCAGAGCCTATCATTACTGCTTTAACAGTTCCTGCTGCTGTTCAGAGACTTGCTGCCTCCAATCCCACTGTTGATGTAGGGTCTTCACATGCCAAGCAGAGGTAGCCTCGTTTTTGTCCTTTAGATGTTTAAATACTCATGGGGAAAAAATCCACAACAATGTGGAGCATGGAAGGGATAGTTCTCTGACAAAAGGGAGGTATGGAGCAAGTATTACCACAAAACTTATGTGTAGGTGTATTACCATGAAGCAGTGAAAGCAACACTTAGATAACTGCTTCTCTAGGGGTAATAAGTAGATTCTGGACTTGCACAGCAGTGACCAGAGGTGGCCTGTATATGTGAATATTCATGTTTTCAGTAGAATTCTGATTTATTTCAACCACTGTTTTAAACAACCCACAGAGCTGGAGTTTTCTGTTTCCCACTGTACCTTTTACCCTGGAGGGGCAATTTCAGAGCAAGTATTTCCCCTCAGCTCTTGAAAGAATTGGTGGGATCTGAGAGAGCAGGGATCTATCCCTGCAGAGGATCCATTCTTTATAGCACAGGGTGCGAGGCTGAAGGGAGGCTTTCTTCAGCACTGTGACTTTACTGGCATGCAGGACACACACGGAAATCTCCAAGGAATAACAGAGGTGACACTCAAGCCATTTTGGAAAGAAATTTGTGGAGAAATTCTCATGATCCTTTTCTATTCCATAAAACTGTGTTTAGAGGAAAGAGTAAAAAAGGAAGAGGAAAAAGAGGAAAGAGTATTTGGAAAGGTAGTTTTTATTAAGTGCAGCAGTTATTTACACTAGGTTCTTATTGGGTATGCACCCATACAGGGCCAAATTCTGCTTTGCAGTGTTAAGAATTGTCACCCTTCAGCTCCGTGGGGCTGCATCAGTTGGGTGTAGATGCTATCAAGGTAAGACCATACCTTCACTTCCACCACTGTTGCAGTAACTGCTGTTACAACTTGTTGCAGGTCTTGGATTAGCATGGAAAAAACATCAGTGCTTCTTTCTGGTAGTCATTTATTGAGTTAACTGCCTGCAGTGGCTGATTCAGTTTATTCCTGAAAGAAAATACCAGAATCATTCATTGAGAAACACAATGGGAATGGGGTGTGTTTATTCAAAATGTAATTGGACTGAAAGTACTAATAGGTTTTGATAAGCTGCTGACCCGTCTTTTTAGCTCAGAAAGAACTGACATTTCTTTCTTCTAGCTCATTTTATTCATCGCACGCAAGGCTCTCTGGACAAAGCTGTTCCCCAGGTTGCAGAGGCCTTTCCATGAGCTTTTTTCTTCCTGTAGGACATGACATTTTTTGCAGTTCCCTGTAACTGGACTTCTTCATCCTTTATTGGTGCAATCTCACCATCCAAGTTGGTTGGAAAGGTTTGGCCGTGGGTCCAGCCTCTTTGATAACACTGCCAAACACTGTATTGGCTGTGCAACTAGAAATCAAGGGCTCTTTTCTGACAGGGGTTTCCTCCATAAAACTGAGCAAGCCTCCTAAATTCATCAAAATCAGGAGGTGGAGCTCTGTCAGTTCACACACATCTAAATTTTCCAAAGCCCAAAGACTCAGGAAAAGTTATGCGATGCTCAATTTCCCTGAATACCTGTTGTGGTTTTTATAATATTTGCACCCTGAGCGTGAACATACAAGGAATCAAGTCATCAAGAGGAGTAATCTGCTTGTGATTTAGAGCTCCCACCCACTGTGTCCTCCTGAGGCAATGACAATGCATGGGCAGATGGGGCATAGGGAAATACCCCAAGAAAAAGAAGTGGAGCTGAAGGAAAGCAAGTCACTTTTCATGACTGTGTATTTCTTTACACATCTTTTAAACTTGCAGTGTCAGAGTTTGTGTCTTTATTAATCCCTGAATAAATTAAGTTGCTTTCAGTCTGTGCTCTACATCACGTAAGCTCTCAAGGGAGGGTAAGAAAGGAATACCAGATAAAGAAGAAATCTGAATAAAATGTTAATATCCTAGGAAAGCTTGTTAACACTGGCAGAATGTGATGGAAATGGCTAAAGAGAGCTAAGACCCCTTCCTGTAGGCAGGGCTCTGTTAATAAAACCTGGTGCTTGTGACAGGTGCGCTGAAAATTGGACAAATAATGAGAAAACACTATTTAGATAATTGGAACAGAGGAGTTACCAATTATCTAATTGGTATTATATAAGATGATTGTAATTTTTATCAGTGAAATATATTATTCATAATGTACATCTTTGGTGCATTGTAGGCTAGTTTTGAGAAACAACCTTTTCTAGACTATTTCAGGAGCTCTACAAAGAGAGCTGTGTTATCCAGCTGTGTCAGTACTGTCTTTCAGGCCACAGAAGTGATTTGCTGTTTCACCAAGGGAAAAACATTTAGCTGTGGAGGAAAGATTCCAGAAAATCCTATCTATAGCAGAGGATCAGTGCTGCCATTTCTTGCTGGGGAAAAAGGGGACAAAAGCACCAGCATTTAATTCCCTCTCCAGTTTCTAAGAATTTGGTATTTACATAGATGTAGACTGACACACACAATCTTTTGCAATTGCCTCAGAGGGATGGATGTACTTTCCTTGCCTGTTCTTTCTCAAACCTAAGGAAAATAAAAAAGAAACTGCATATGATCAAAAGTACCCAGAGACAGAAGAGAGAAAATTAGCTGAGCTCTTCATGCATTTATTTATACTGTGGAGTATTCAAGACATTAAGCAATTATTTTAATGGCATAAATTTGTGATGAAATTTCATTTTTAATAATTCTTATATAGAAAACTATCATTGGTATCATGATTATGCCATCACTTTCAACCCAAGATAGAAATGAGCTTTAACTACTCTGTTATGGAGTCCTGTGTTTTGCAGTGGATAAATCATTCAGTCCTATTTTCATTGCTTGTCTCCTATTGCCAAGCTATTTGGTTAAGTTGCAAAGCGTGCTGACTGTATGAAACTGTGACTTTCTGCAAGTATCTTTCATTATAGGTGATTGTGTGTGCAGCAGTACTAAATTCAGCAAACTACTTGTGAGAGTAAATTTTTGCTTAGAGTGAGAGTCTGTCCTTAGATTCTGCTTTTACCTTTGCAAAGCTAAAACTTAATCTTGATTTAAAACTTTTTTGAAGTTTGTCTGAGCAAAGATGGAGTAAAAATGACATGATTCAATAAGTCTCCTGGGAAAGGCAATGTATTATGTTTCTCCATACTCATCAGGATGGATGTGTAACATCCACCAGTAGAGCAGGCGTTCTTATTTTGTTTCTGTGATGAACTGTGTACAATCCTCAGAATTACCATTATTAATAGAATCAGATTGTAGGAAATCATTAGGAATATCAAATGTTGTTAGAAAACCTTAAAGTAGTAACTACTGCAGGTAAAGAGTTTGGTTTTTCTTTTACACAGTCGAATTAATTGTTTTACTGGAATTAGTTGTGCACTATTTGAGTATAAATCAACATATATAGAAAGGAATCCATACGGCCTTGCAGAACATTATTTCACTGCTGATTTAATATGTTTTGTTAATGCTTATGACTGTCATGAGATAGATCATGTGGAAAAATCCTTATGATCATCTGATATGTCTGCCAGCGGATTTTTTTGAGATTACACGTGCACTCTGTGACATGTTCAGTTTTGGGAAGATAAGTCAAATTCACACAATTACATGGAAATGAAAAAAAATATCAGTCTTTTGCAAAACAGCACACTGAGATTTTTAAGGCAGTCTAAGGGATTTAGACCAGATTCTTCTTTTTATTAAAAATTACTAAGGTCTCTTGGGATGACTTCATTATCTTGTCTGTTTGGAGTAAGTGAGCTCACACAGGGTGCTTGTGAGGTCCATTAGTATGACACCATGGTGTCATATGTGTATGAACACCATGTCATATGCGAAATCATGCTGGGAATGGATGTAATTTTTACTTATTAAATGAGAGTACTTTGATCATATTGTTTTATGATTGTTGATTCAGTCTTCAAGTCCTTTCAAAGCTCACTTCACACCTTTCCAGTGCCAGCTAAACACTGAAAACTAAAGGAAAAAAGGAAAGGAACTAAAAGGAAACTAAAACTAAAGGGAAAAAAAGGCCACATTGTTTTTAACATAATTGGAAACCCACCGGAAGCATCAGGGCACCACTGCTTGAGGCGCTGGGTAGAACTGTAAAAGAACATAAAATTCCTTCTATGTGTCAAGCTACTGAGCAACTGGTCCTCTCTGGTCCTTTTTTGTGGGCAATTCCCAGAGCTCTCATGCTGGAAAGTAGCTGAGCAGTTTAGAGCCTCCTACTCACTTCTCTGTCTTTACAAAGAATAAAAGTATGAAGGTAACAAACTACCTTTACCTGCAAACTTAGTTAACTCTACTGGTAATGTAAAGCTAGATTAGTGGTACAAAAAATTGAAGTATTCCTCTGCATATAATGGGAGTGCCACACTTGTGCAGGATCTTTTCTCCTTGGAAGAAAGAGAGACTGTTTGAAGCAGTGCCATGAATAGACAAGTGTATTTCAATTCTAATTCTTCTGTGGTTTGAGTTTCTTAGTTTCCTAATCTCTGTTTTATTGAAGCAAATAATTTTAGCCAAAGTGGACCCAGCCAGCTGAGTGTAAGACTTGTATGCCTTTCCACAGTTTAGCTTTTAATTTTTTAATCTGTATTCCTGCCGCAGCAGAAACCCAGTGATCCCAGCAGACTTACAGTAGAGCCTGGCAAAATATGAGTGCGAATTCTCTAGGGAGCTGTCAGATTGTGCACTCTTTTTGAGGAAGGACCAGCAATACAATCATTCTCACTGTGCAATTTTTTCTTAAGTTTCCACCAACTCCACAGCATTCACAGTCATTCCCATGATATTAATGTTTGATGTATGGAAAAAGTGCCAGACTTTGAAAGGAAGGAGATTAAAGTATTAGGAAAAAAAGATCGGTTGCTGTATATTTTGGCTCATGGTGATAGAGAAAGCCTTCAACATTCTGGCAGTTTTATGATGTTTATTTTTATATTTCTACAACAGAGGGATATTTTTACAATGGTGAGGATATTCAGTGTGGCTTTAAATGCACTCTCTCCCTCTCTAGAAGAAGTATTCTTTTTCTGATTTCCATTTCTCAGTCATCAATATATTTTAGAGTAATTTCTATGAATTAACATGGGTTCACCGTTAGGGGTTTGGCGTTCCAGAGTCATCTGCAGGGTTGGTGTGGCATCATTGTCATCAGTGGTCTTGCATCAATATAGCCCACAGTCAGACTGAAAAGAAGATGAGAAAATGTAGGTGAATTATGTGAAACTTAACCTTTTTGATTCTTCAAAACTGTTCTTTTTTTTTTAATAATCAAAGAAATCTTGTTTTCTCACCTGATTAGGCTCTAATTCAAATCCATTTCCAGGTGGTCTTGTTATAGAGTAAGTTCTCCCTGGAAAGAACACACACTGCATTGAACAACCAGATTTTCTTGAGGCAAGGTTTTTATTTTTGACATTTTTCAGTCATATTTGTAGAGCAGCTTTTGACTGACCTTCCAGTATTTCTGCTGTAGATTGGGGAATGGAATTGGAGATAAGCATGTGAATGAAGAGTAAATAAATGGTCCAGAACAGTGAAGCTTAATGGAACTTACATGTTTCATTACATAAATAATTCAAATACTGCTTTCCTTCCACGTAAAAAGAAAACCCCAAACACTTTTAGAATTTTATGGGAAGAACATTTTTGAGAATTTAGAGGTTTTTATTTCAGAAATATGAAGCTTAAAAGTCATAGAATCCATAGTATGGAGGGACCTTAAAGATTACCTGGTTCCAACCCCCTTGCCCTGGGCAGGGACACCTCTTACCAGACCAGGTTCCTCAAAGCCCCATCCAACCCACGCTTCCAGAGATGGGGCATCCATAACTTCCCTGGGCAACATATTCCAGTCTCTCCCCACCCTCATGATGAAGAACATCTTCCAAATTTCTGATCTAATATGCCCCTTCTCCAGTTTAAAGCTATTGCCTCTCATCCTATCACTACAAGCCCTTGTAAAAAGTCCCTCTCCAGCTTTCCTGAAGACCCCCTTTAAGTACGGAAAGGCCACAAAACTGTCTCCCCAGCGCCTTCTCTTCTCCAGGCTGAACAACTGCAACTCTCTCAGCCTGTCCTTGTAGGAGAGGTGTTCCAGCCTCCTGATCATCTTCATGGCCCTTCTCTTGACCTGTTCCAATAGATCTATGTTCATTTTTAAGTATTATGAATTTTCTATGATTTCATTAAATGCTTGTCATTGGAAAATAATATCTACATAATCTTCCTACCAATAATTATGCAGTTTTTTACCCCCAAAAATTACAACTGGTAGGTGATACTGTTTAACAAAATATTTTTCTTCTGGCTGTGTTGCAATAAGACAGGATGACATTTAGGTTTTCATATGTGGCTTTTTTTTCCAATAATTTTGAACCAAACAAAGACGATATTTTTGTGAAGGAAACCAATTTTTCATAGCAGCTCGACAGCCACTGGTTTGAGAAACAGTTGCTCCAAATTCCAGACATCCCAGATATAGCAAATGTGTCCAATGTTTTCCAAATGGGCTTGTTTAAAAATAAATCATAATAGATGAGGCTAGGAGCGCATACATCAGGAAATATAAAGCTGAGCCCTAACAGTCAGGTGAGTGGCCTGGAAAGTCAAGAAAGCAAAGGTTTTTCCTCAATCTATATATTCTCCTTTGATACTTCAAAATACACAAACTATAAATTATAGTCATATAGAAATGAATATGCTAATTTTAAAGTAACAAAGACCTCTGACGTCCACAAAAAAAACCACTAGGAAAATGATCAGTAATGTTTAATATGCACAGCAGATCTTTTCTATGTTTTGCAAGCAGTGCAGACTCTGAAAATACTCTTCGAGAAAACGAAAAGATAATTCCTTGTAATAGTAAATTAATCAAGTAGACACAAAACATTTACCGGGGCTTTTTCCTCTGATGTGATTTTTTTTTTTTTTCCACTCTTTTGTCTTGCATCTGACTCATCATTTTCCAGTGCGTTTTGCCCTCCTCTGTAGCCTCAGGATGCTCTTTTGTTTTCCTGTTGAAGTTTAGCTGTCTAGCAAACTGATGGCTGCTGTCTCTTTGCTTCTGTTTGGATCTATATGAGCCGATGTGTACGGTAATAAGAAATATTTCAAATCTGCTGTTTGCCTGAGCTTTGCTTTTGAAAACCTTTAAAAATACATATAGGACAGTGGAACTCAGATTTCCATATTGCTTGCATACATTATGGCTAAGTATCTTCACATTTGAAATTTATAAGCACATGAAATTTTTTTGATTTCTTGTTACAGACCCAAATAATTACTACCACAGAAGAAATGAAATGACAACTACAGATAATCTGGACTTCAAGCATCACAACTACAAGGAAATGAGGCAGGTATGCAAAGAGGCTGGTGTGTGACCTCCTGGATGAAGGGTGGATGGGTGCAGGCTTTTAAGCTCTTATAGAATTTAGACTCTGCTAAAAATATTATTAATGATGTCTGCAATTTATTTTTTAAAAAATCATATGGATTTTTGTTTGTTTTAATCTATTAAAAGCAGCAATCTATTAATATCCTAAAGTCTTAATTTGTGCATCACCTAACCTTGAACAGGTGACTCTGCGTGACGGAGTGTTTGCTCATGATGTGCCATTGTTTTTCTTCCATGTATATTTGAGCAGTGAATGTTACCGTGGTTTCTCCTTTCAGATTTGACCCTGACTTAGCCATCAGAATTCTCATATATTTCAGGGGGATAATCAGAATAAACTATACAGAGTCCAATTCTCAACTCACAGTTCTGAAAATCAGCAAAAACTCACCAAATAACACTAGGAAAAAAAAACCCTGTTAGTATAATTTTAAATCTACCAGCCTTGTTAATCTTGTTCCTTTACCTTCAAATAGACAACCCTATTGTGGTTTTTCTTATTGTTTTTAATCTTGCTTCATATCACCACAGGCATAGGTGTGGGTTGTCCTAAAGAAATATTTCTGGCTGCTTTCTCTTCAACTATAAAGATAATCTGTTTGGACTTGAAGTGTGTGAATCATTTGCTGTGTGCTGAATTTTCAGTGTATTTATACTGCATGAATCACCATTCATTTTTATTGAGCAATTGTGTACTGAGTCACACATTTATTTCGGTAGACATTTCGTGGCCTATATTTCTTAGCACAAAGATTAGACAAGTAGAAACGCAATTGGCATAATTACTGTCAAGAACAATAAAAATAAATGTATTTTAGATTTGCATTGCAGAAGGACAGATTGACCATGTTAGAAATAACTTTGAGAAAAATCCTGCAGCTTTAAAACAGAATGTTTTTCCACTTTTCATACAGTTAGGTAATCTGCGACTGTGGTCAGTTGTGAGCTGTCTTTGACTGTGCTCTCCCAGTTTCTGGTTTTCTCTGTGTCAAAATAATTTATTTGGAGCTCATCAGATTCTGATGGGGTTCTGCTGCTGGTAGGCAGAAGATTGTGGGTTGGGTTGCAATAAGTCTTATATGTCAAAAACTTTTTTGATCTTCATAGTTCTCTTCTAAATGTAAAATGGAACAATAACTGCCAATTTCTAGAGTCAACCTAATTTTTTTAAAAGGTAGTGTCCATTATTGTCAATTTTGTTAGCTACTTCACCGCCAACCATCTTAGAAAAATTCTGTTCTTTAGAGTTATTTATCATAAACACCGAAGGAGGAGGAGAGAGTGTTCCATTGCCATGTTTTGAAAGGACTACTTTACATTGCAACATGTCAAGTCTAGTCTTTGTAATTTTCTCAGTGTCAGATTATTTTAGTAGAACTCTCTGTTTATGAAGATGGAATTTATAGTAACAATTTTTTTCTCTTAAAGGAACATACAAGATTCTTGTTTCAGTCAGTGATAACACTCACTTTATCTCCTGTGTGGAAGTCAAGATAGTCTTACAGTCCAAAATATTTTCATGATGTATAGATGGTCTACAGGAAGCTGATAAAATGGTTGATAGATATCCTCAGAAACAGTTTGAAATGGACAGTTGAGTGCAACCTTGTCTTTGAAATAACAAACCCAAGTCATATCTTTCTTAGGAAACAGGAGTGTTAAATCTGAAATCCATTTAACAGGATGTGACTCATATCTCTGGACAAGTCAGACTCGAAGCACCCCAGAGTCTTGTGTTGCCCTTTGTGGTCAGCTGTGTTTATGGACACGACATAAGGATAACACAGAACGTTGAAGAGCACTCTGTGTGTTACCAAATGAACAGGTTTATTTGAGAGGGAAACAACCCAATGTAGAAGACCAGAGCAACACCCAGCGAACATCCTAGGTTGCATGCAGTGCCAAGTTGACAATCTCTATCTGATAGTCTCCAAGCTGAAGGAGAAGATAGTTTCTATTTTGGCTTGCAGTAGAACAAGAAATACAGAGATCCTGGTACTGTTAGGTTAACAGCTAGACTGGATGATCTCGAGGGTCTTTTGCAACCTAAATGATTCTACAAACTCCAGAGATGATAAAGAATAGCCCTAATGTGAAAGACATTGACTGAGAGTCCTTTTGCCTCTGCTAAGTATAAATGTCACTTAGACCTACATTTAATACACCTTTTCTGCAAAATGGAGGAATTGGACCTTCAGACTCCAGTTTTGTGGGGCTTCTTCAAAGACGGCACGCAGTCTTTTTCCAGGGCGCTAATAGGGTAAATAATTGGTAGTGACAAACAAATAAGAACTGTTAGTGAATGTAATTGTGGAAGTGTTTTACAGTCCTGCTGGCTGTTAATAAAGCCCTGACTGACTGTTATCATCAATTGTCTTTGACAGTTTGTACAAAGTGCAAAGAAAACACTGTGACATTTCAGGTGACCTTTTGTGCTGTTTGTAGGAAATGGGTATGAGAAAAGCAGATAAGAAATACGTTCATTTTCAGTATTGTATTTACATATAAACATTTAAGTACATTACTATATCCCTACAGTTATCAAAAGAGGCACAGTGAAGACTACTACAGAGGCCCTAATTCAGGAAAGGTTCTTTGTTTGACTCAGAAAGTAATCACATGCTTGCAATTAAGGAGGTGATGGGGAGTATACTGAGGCCAGTACAAATATTTTCCCTGGCTGTAATATACTTTGAACTTGGTTCTAGGCATTTTTCTCACCAGTAATGAACATTTAACATACTTTTAGCCGCTTTTCTAAATTGGTGTTCTTGGTACCCGGTGCAGACTGAAGTGCCAGGCACGTCAGGAAAGCCTCTGCTCTGCAGCTTCATTTCAGAGACAGCTCTGAGAGGACAAGTTTGTCTTCCCTACTGAACTTCTTGGGGAGCTGCATGGATGCAGCAATAGATACATCAGCCAGGAGGGAGTTTCATGCAATTTGAATAGAGTGTAAGGAGAGGAATTAGTAAACACAGGGCTGATACAGTAACATTACTTGGATATTACAGAAAGATGTTTTAGCCTGTTAAAATAGACCTTCTTTTAATGCAATATCCATACTCACTGACACAGTGAAGAAAAAAATATTTCTATCTGAGAAAAAAAATTATGTCTGATCCAGTAATAACCCATTTCATCCTCTTGTCAGCAGGACGTAAACTCATAATCCCCATGCAGTAGACCTTGGATAAGTTTTGATCTAGCAAGAGGTTCATAGATCCATATCCATTGATAGAACTGTTGGTTCATTATGACCAGGCTGACCATACAGTTTTAAGACAGGCTGTCTCAAAAAGTTATTAATAGACTCATTTAAATCAAACACTATAAAATGTAAAGCAGTGTCTTCTGGCTTCACCCATGTGTTTCAGCTGGAACAACAAATGATGACTTACATATGGCCCACCTAAATATGCCCAGAACTTCAAAAAAAGTTCCATGGAAATATCTAGATACCCATAATACCAGCACACTGATGATGAAGACAGTGGTGAAAAGCAGTAGATACTACACTGAAAAACCATCACTGACTCTATTTTTTCAGACAAGTGCTGAGTCTAGATTTGCAAAACAAATTGTTTCTCATACGTATAAAACCAACGTGTGAGATGAGCAAACACACAAAAATAGCATCTTTTCGGTCTCTTTGCAACATGATTATAAATAGAAGTGATGCCTTTTATGAGAGGAATTTTAATGATGTTCTTCCCAATGTGAATTGTGTTTCCAGTTAGATTTGCTAAATGGTGGCTTGGGAATCGGACACATCTAATTATTGCATTTCTTAAATCATCAGCCTTGTGATCATCCAATATAGTTTCTAAATTAACACTCTGTGAGCAAAAGGTTTTGTTACGCTACACCATTTCCTCAATAATGTATGCACCCTTGTTTATGAAAAGATTTTCTAATTAATAGTCCCCAGGGTTCCAATTTATGATAAAGTCCTTATTTCTTTCTTCAATGCCTTCCAATGAAAAAAAATTGACACAGAAAAATTATTGTAATTTAAACCTATTTGCAACAAATTCTTGTTAACACATACATTTTCAGTCTTGTTTGAAAATTTTAACATTCACCTGAAATGCCACAAGGAAGCGATTGTAGGACAATTGAAACTCCAGTTATCCTTATCAGGATGATGTCAGTGTAAGTCCACTGGTTCAAACCAAAATGGAGCCTTAGGCACGACCTTCCCTTATGCACTTCAGTAAGCACTAAGGCTATTTGATTGTATTTTGACTATGCTATGCAAGATCTGCAGAAGGAGTGAATAGAGTAGATTTTGATGGGAGAAATGTCTTCAGACAGCCTCTTGGCATTTCCATTATTAATTCAATTTTTTGCTGAAACTTGGCAACCATATTCTGAGGAATCGGTTGTTTGCTGAAGGAGTGTATCCTGCTGTTTTTGTAGAGTCATCCAGATTATACTAATTGGATATTTTGACCACATCAACACTGCCTTGACTAACAATTTTCCCATATGAGATTTCACATTGTAACACAAGAGGGGTGGGTTTGGTGTCTACCTCAGTGGTGGCAGGTGTAATTAGAATTAATTAGGAAAATAGTGTTTAAATAGATGCTATCCTTCTCTCTTCATTTGTTTGTAATTAAGTTGTTGTTGCATAGGGCAAAGGAGGGAGAAATCTTCACTGGGAAGAGCATGGCTGTGGCAACCTATAATGTATCCGCATAGTGGCAAGATGCCACTAACACCCTTGGTCAACTCATAGCAAGAGTAAATCACAGTGTGTGTAGAAAGAAGTGTTAAAGGGTGTAATCACTTTCTGTTGCATAATGTTTAAAAATGTCGTTTACTGCCTCTTGATAGTATAGTAGTATATTCTTGCTGATTTTATTCCTGTTGGACTTCCCCCTCAGGTCCTTAATCTTGTGAAAATATTACAAAAACACATCCCATGTAAGATCTTGAACCTCACCTACGCTGTAGTGTTTTGGCAGACAGTATTCAGCTTGTTCCAGCTGAGCAAACATGATGTTGTGTGGTAGCAGAGCCATAAATTCATGAACTAAATATCAGGCTTTTACAACTATGAAATAATCAGAAAAAAAGAGGAGCTTTTACCACAACCAATTGGAATTTCTACTGCATTTTCTAATTGTATGCCATTTTTTTCTTGGCAGTTGATGAAAACTGTGAATAAAATGTGCCCGAATATCACAAGAATTTACAATATTGGAAAAAGCAACCAAGGACTAAAGCTGTACGCTGTCGAGATTTCTGACAACCCAGGAGAACACGAAGTTGGTTAGGATTTAGTCTCTCTAAATCTGTTGAAGGATGTTGGGATTTGGCTTGCTTTTTTTTTTCCTCCTTTTTCTTTGTATCTGCAGTAATTATCACTGATGGAACTATATTCACAGCAGCAAAGATTTCGAATGTGTGTGGGAGGAACTTCAGTGTTATATTGTTAAATTGGGAAGAGGAGGGTGAGCACAAATAGAAGGCATTTTGAATGTGGGATCAAATTCTTTAATGATAACGAGTTTCATTCTTTAAAAAAATGGAAGTGAATTTTAGTACTTGGAAATGGATTTTAGTTGGGATTCATGCAGCTTTGGATAGAAATTCACCTTTTTTTAATATGGAGTGAATACATTGCAAGTGAGGACAGGTCAAATCTCCCAAATCATCTCTCTGGTGAGTGTTGAGGTACAATTTCCTATGGTGATATAATTCTTCAGAACAGAAACTCGTTCAGTCTTTGGTCCTTCTGTGGAGAAAAAAAATACATATCTGTTGGAATAAAGGCACTATTCCCAATTATCTTTGATTAGATAGTATTTTGTAGTTGGGTGCAATTATTGTGGCATTCAGTGTAACCTTAAATATGTGAAGCTGTTTTTTGATTAGTGGAGGAAAAGGAGTGTGTGAAGTCAGAGATTAAATATGTACTGTTACTGACTGTTATCCTTTAAGGGCCTTAAGATCTCTCCCAAAGAACTACTAGCAATGTATTTTTCATGTTATTTTTAGACTATCAGATCTTTTAGAGTCAACCTGTAACATGCTGAAATTATGAATATAATTAAAAATCTGTTTAATGGAAAATTAGTTTTGGAGCTTTAGATGTCACTGATACATAACCCTGTTCTTCTAAAACAGCAACAGAAAGTAATTGTTTCTGTAAAGCTGCGTTTTCATCTATCATTTTATTCAATTATGGCATTTTTCCAACTCTCCTTAAGTGAAATGTTGCTGATTGACATCAGTGAAATTTGGTTAGGTGTTTGATCTGCTGCTCTGACTACACTTCTGGCCTGTGTGTTTTCAACAGGTGAACCAGAATTTCGGTACATTGCAGGAGCTCATGGGAATGAAGTGCTTGGGCGTGAGCTAATCCTTCTGTTAATGCAGTTTATGTGCCAGGAATACCTGGCTGGGAACCCGCGCATTGTACATCTCATTGAGGATACCAGAATCCACCTCCTGCCCTCAGTCAACCCAGATGGATATGACAAGGCATACAAAGCGGTAACATGATTATGAATATATCAAGGAATTATTTTATTTCCATTAGATGAAGAAAACATACACCTGTTATCATTAATATTTTTTCAAAGATCATATTTTGTGAGCAACTAAATCATATTAAAGAATAAACACATTGAAGCAAAGATAAGCCACTGACACATCTAACTCAGAAAAAAATACTGAAAGAAGCAGGATTCTGTGTGACATTGGCTAACAGGAAGATGTGTATGGAAAGGAGGGTCACGAAGACTGCCAGAACAAACCATACTGAGGTGTGCAGATCAATGGGAACACCATTATGGAAAACGGAAAATTCATGAAGTCTGTTTCTCATGAGAAACCAAGCTAAGCACATGAAAATTTGCATTCCTCCGCAGCTGAAATTTAATAGTGGGTCTTTAAGGAGAGCACAATGTGTTGGGCATCATAATAATTCAGTCTGGAAGAAGACAGACACCAGGAGGAAAAATTGCAGGGGCTGCTGAAATGCTCTGGAAAATCTTCCAGGGCAGTCTATACAAGACTGGAATACAAAAGTTGTACTCACAGTCTTGGAAGGGAGTAGATGCTATCTCCATTGCAACCCAGGGGAAATCCAGTCCGAAATGGAAACCTTGAAAACAAACCAGAAAGTTTTGGCTAACCCCATGTAATTTTTCATGGATTTTGCTTCACCTCATTCAAAGTTTCATACAAAATGAAGACCAAAAAAAAGCGCCAATTACTCATTTCAGCTAATGAAATAAGTCATCCTTTCACTCATCTGTATAGAATTACCTCTGACACATCCCAAACACTTTTATGAGGGCTTTCAGGTTGTCAGGTTTCTGAATTAACTTTTTTTTTCTTTTTTTAATTTTTAAAATTAGGGTTCAGAATTAGGGGGCTGGTCTTTAGGACGATGGACTCAGGACGGCATTGACATCAACAATAATTTCCCTGATTTAAACTCCTTGCTCTGGGAGTCAGAAGATCAGAAGAAGAGTAAAAGAAAAGTTCCAAACCACTACATCCCAATCCCTGACTGGTACCTGTCCGAAAATGCCACTGTGAGTAAGAGCTGAGAGAGGGGAATGCAAAGGCTGGGGCGTGCTGAAAGAGTGAGCTTTATATTCTCAATGAATTAGTAACTTGTGGGTGAAGTTATGCACCTGATCTAAGCTACTTGTCTAGCCTTCCTTGTTAGTCAATGGAAGTAAAAATGCACCACAAAAGTACCGTTCACCCTTGTGTTTTAGAAGCAGCCATTGGGAAGGCAACTGCTTCCCAGATGTTCATCTTTTTCCTGGGCTATTGCAAGAGCCTCAAGCACTCAGTATACAAGTTTCAGGTGTCAACAGGTAGAATCATAGAATTCTGTGGGTTGGAAGGAACCTTTAAAGGTCATCTAGTAGGTGAGGTCCTCATGAGAGCAGAGTAGAGGGGCAGAACCACCACCCTTGACCTGCTGGCCATGCATGTTTTGATGCAGCCCAGGATGCAGTTAGTTTTCTGGGCTGCAAGCACACGTTGCTGGCTCATGTCTAGATTTTTCAACCACCAACACCCCCAAGTACTTCTCCATAGGGCTGCTTTCAATCCACTCATCTCCCAGCTTGGGATTGCTCCAACCCAGGTGCAGAACCTTGCATCTGGCCTTATTGAACCTCATAAGGTTTTCACAGGTCCACTTCTCAAGCTTGTACAGGTCCCTCTGGATGGGTTGTGCCCTTCTGGTGTGTCAACCACACCACTCAGTGCAGCGTCATCTGCAAATTTACTGAGGGTGCACTTACTCCCACAGATGAAGAGAAACCCACCACAGAGTTCAGTCCTGAGAATCCAGCTTCTCTCTAGTTTTGCAGCATAGATGAGGTCTTTGCAGATTCAGTCGCCATATATATTTCTCCTGGGAATTTCTTATTTGAAATATTTTCTTATGTGAAATAACACAGCAACTGCTGTATATGCAGAACCAACACTGTGGCTTATGCTAAAGTCACTTATTAGATCGTAGTGCTAAAAAATTGAACTTATTTTTGCATGGCCATTTAAATATAATGGCAACTATTTATAGTGGCTGAGATTCCCTCAGTTTGAGAGGAAGGCTTGCTCAACATTGATGTTCCTGCTGCATAAATCACTAACATTAAGGTTTTGTTAGTTTTTATTAGTTGTCGGTGACCTCCTAACCACAGCTGGCAGGCACCGTAATTTAAAGAAGCAAGCCCTCCTCCTTGGCAACAACTCTTGTGCTGACTGCTCACTCCATGCTAAGAAATCTCACAGTGGGACTTCTGTGTCTGGTCCACCTTTGGAAGAAGATTATCAAATTTCACAGGGTGAACCAAAGCTGCTGTTTCTTTTTTTCCCAGGTGGCAGTTGAGACGCGGGCCATTATAGCATGGATGGAAAAAATTCCTTTTGTGCTGGGTGGCAATTTGCAGGGAGGGGAGCTGGTGGTGGCATACCCCTATGATATGGTGCGGTCAATGTGGAAAACCCAGGATTACACACCTACCCCAGATGACCACGTCTTTCGCTGGCTTGCATATTCCTATGCCTCCACTCACCGGCTGATGACAGATGCGAGAAGGAGAGCGTGTCACACAGAGGATTTCCAAAAGGAGGATGGCACTGTTAACGGAGCCTCCTGGCATACCGTGGCTGGAAGTAAGTGTCATAGAATCATAGAATGGTTTGGCTTAGAAGACACCTTAAAGATCATCTAGCTCCAACCCCCCTGCCCTGGGCAGGGACACCTCCCACTAGACCAGGTTGCTCAAAGCCCCATCCAGCCTGGCTTTGAACACTTCCAGGGAGGGGACATCCACAACTTCTCTGGGCAGCCTGTGCCAGTGTCTCACAACCCTCAGAGCAAAGCTTGCTAAGTATGATAATGCCATCGCTGCCTGGTGTGCACTGCAGGGGCAATGGTGGTAAAACGTGTGCCCTAAGGGGAATATTCCCTATCTGAAAGTTTCTTCATTGCATTATATCAAGTATCAAAGGACTGAAGGAGACTGTGTTACTAATAACTGGTGACCATTTCATTTACTACTGAGGTTTCCAAAGGTGCACATGCAACACATGAGTTTTATGGACTCTGTAATTCAAGATGGTCTTTCAGGAGAAAACCAACCCAGTCCAAATCCATTAGCAGGGGGCAACCTGTCAGCCTTTGCCATCTCACAGGGTGCCTGCAGAAAACTGAACCCCAAAAACAGCAGTGTCAGGGCCAAAGCAGGGAGAGCTTCCAGCGGCCCTCAGATAAGAAAGTCGTGATTTCAGCCTCCCGCTCACAGAATTCAGTCATGGATCAGCCCCCACTCACACTTAACACGTAAAAACATGCCACAAAAAGCTGCTGCTTGCTTGCTACCATCCTATTTTTAAAAGATCTGGACATCCTTACACTGCAACTTTGCACTGACTCCATAGGCATTTCTGCTGCCAGAAGAAATTACAGACGGCATCATTCACCATATGCCCAAGTCTGTCACCCTGTTGAGGAGCACGAAGGGGAAGCTGAGTCCTTCAGTGCAGACAAAGCTTCGATTTCAAGGAAAGCCCAGTTAGAAGCACATTTTTAACAGCAATAGGTGTGGTTGTCTCTATGGGTGTACGCTTCGAGCAGACTCGTAATCAGGCTGATTCATCATAATTCTGATCAAAATCTTTGGTTTTTATAAGTACATCTGCCATCACTTGAATGACAAAAGGAACAACTGCAGCAGTAATGGCAAACAGATGCGAGGGAGCATCTGTGCAGACCATGTTTTATTGGAGCTGGCTCCCACGTGTTACTTGCAGGTATTTTCACTGCATAAACATTTCTAAATTTTGGACACAGCTTTTACATTGGCCCATGTAAAGTTAATGCTCTCCAGCCTTTAAAAGCTAGAGGCAAGAATTAACTTTTCTTTTCAAATATTTTTTTCAGAAGGTTAAAAAGTGCTGGGTGAATCTGGGGGGGAAAGATTGAACTCTCAGATCACTAGACTAATATCTGACAAGACATTTCTATGCATCTCTGCGAATTCTAAAAAAGACCCTCTGAATTGACCACTTGACCACTTAATTATCTAATTTATGGGTTTAATTTTCCTAAGTGTAATAAGAAACATGATTATGAATCGACCCAGAAGAGATGACATTGGCCATGTCACTACCAGCTATCACACAAAGTTATGTTAAATAATGATGCAGATGTTAAATAATGATACAGATGCTGAATTGTATCTTGATTTCTTAGTAACAATTGCATATTGGATTTGGTTCATCCAATTTGTTTTATTGCTTTATGATGTTTCTCATTATACTTTGCATCCTACTTTCTTACATTATAGTAAGTCTTCCAAGACTGTCTTTGAGATAAATGCTGGAATATTGCTTTTGCTTTCAATTCTTTACACCTTGGACTCCAGACTAAACCTCAAAAGTTGTGGTTTCCATTTGAGCTCAGCCTGCAAACAGCACGATGGTTTTAGATCTCAGGTAAATGGGAGTGACTGGTGTTGCAGATAGATGTATGCATACATCTATATGTATTGGTAGCTAACAATTGGCACCTTGCATTTTAAAGGACTGTCCAAATATGATTCCAGATTTGAAGATGGGTTTCTCCTATATTTTTTCACTCTGTTGTTCCATGACTATATGGATGAAGTTGTACAGCTCGCTCCACTTTTTCTGTTTCTTTACCTTTTAGATCAAAATGTAACACCTTCTTCTCCTAAACCCCTGCTTGCTTGATGTCTGACCTGAAGGTGACACACTCAGAAATGGCTTGCAGAAAGCTGCCCCACTCGTCCTTTGGTGTGGGTGGCATGTCCTTGCTGTACCACAGCTTGAAGCTGCCCATTCTTTCTCCTCACCCACCTGCTGCCAAGCTTTGCAGTCATCACGCATACAGATTTTCATTGCTTATGCCTTGGGAAAACGTATAACGGACTTTTCTAATTCCTTTTCAGCACCAGAGAGTCCCTAGAGAAGTACGTGCACCACAGATATCTTGCACAGATATCAAATACCTCCATATACCTTTGAAAGCCAGCTGTACTATTTCCTGCACATATTTTGGACTGCAATGAATGCGAGTCCTTCAGCAATTTTAGATCTAACATTTCTGCACTGGGTGAACTGCACAAAGGCAAAGAACAGATGAATTTAATTTTATTTCCAGTGTTTTCAAGGCTGGATTTGCATGTTCAGACACTACACGGAGAGTTGCTCTTGGCAACGTTAAGCCATTTTCTTAAATACATGTATTAAAACTGAGCAATTACTGTGTATTGCAAAACATTTCACAACAGATTAATCAGGATGAGATACAGTATGTGAGGGGAAAATAATTGTGGCTGTTTCTCAAACGGAGGGGAAGCACATTTATGCGGAGTAGCATATGCCACTGTCTGATATTGAGGCTTTCCCCATCGACAACAGTGAAAACCTAAACATCTGTATTATATAATCCTCCTGCTCTGCATCCAGAAGGCATGTAGGGCTCATTAAATATTTGACTGCTGCTCTATAGTAACTGGACAGGACTAGGGGTTTTTTAACTCATTTCAATCAGAAGCATTTGGTGAATGCATTTACTGCTAATCATTGCCATTCAAAAGCAATTAATGATCATTAATAAATGTTCTTTAAAATAATTTTCATTAGAAATGTAGGTAGAAAATGGAATGAAGATCACATCATTTCTTCCTCTAGTGTTCATGGACTGTATCATGTTATCTGTGTGATTGCAGAGAACCAATAAATGGAATTTCCCAAAGGAAAAATATGAGAAATGGGAGAGAAACCTGAAAAATGGAAATGTTTGAGATCTGTATCTAAATACGGTCTTCCTTTGTGCTCAGGACATTTGCAAAGGTCACTGTGCTCTTTGTAACACAGATTTAAACTGCAGCTTCTCAAAGGTCAGAGGCACTGAGGCTACTGGATTTTGATTAGGAACTATGGGGACAGTCTTTTTAGCAGGGTGAGTTGTGACAGGACAAGGGGTGATGGTTTTGAACTAAAAGAGGGGAGGTTTAGACTAGATAGAAAGAAAACATTTTTGACACCGAGGGTGGTGAGACCCTGGCCCAGGTTGCCCACAGAGGTTGCCCCAACTCTAGAACAATCTAGGTGAGGTTGGATGGGGCTCTGAGCAACCTGCTCTACTTGCAGATGTCCCTGTTCACTGCAGGGGGGTTGGACTAGATGATCTTAAAAGGTCCCTTCCAACCCAAACCGTTCTGTGATTCTATGATATTGCTAATGGAAATCCATATTGCAGGGCAATGGTGCAGATTCCAGTCCTTTGCAAAGCCATAATAGGGAGAAAACAGAATAGATCTTTCCATTCCTTACAAGCTAACATACACCATATATGGCTTAAAAGAATAATTGCTACTTTGATTTATTTTTTTTTCCTGGCTTTCCAATCATTTAGATTACTTATGTGGGAAAATATTTAGACTAAGAAGCTATTTAATCAACTGCTCTGATAAATTACTTTTACTTTACAATCACTATGTGCAGATTACTCTGTGTGCTGGCATTTAGGGTGGTATAAATAGGTTTAATGGCTGCACAGCCATGCAAGCTAACATAGACCATCCCAATTCTACCTGGGGCAGTCATAAGCAAGGGCTGCTCCATGCGGAAGTGTCCAGGATTACTGAAGCTTAATGCTTTCTTAAAAGCAAAGTACAAGCTTTTTGCTATAGAGACCTTTCCTAGCATCATCTTGTTTATGTCCTCATCTTTTCCATCAATGTCATAGAATGACTTTTGTTTGTTTTCTGCTAAATCTCTGTTTCCTTGAAGTTTTGTGATGGCAGAGGGATGCTGTTCTTTGTGGCAAAGGAATTGGAGGTGATGTGCTGGGCTGACACAGTGGCTCATGCTGTCATGATGCAATCTTGTGTCCTCTGTTTAGAATGTGTTGGTGGGACACTGTCTTTAGAAAACTTTGTTTTGTTAAATGTATAGCTCTGATGTTACCCTGGTGCTTTGTTACAGGAGTTGTGGCGTTTCTAAGCTTCTGCCTTGCCAGGTCTGCAGACTAAGCCAGCTAAATAAATACCCAGTTTGTGTTTAAATAAATTATATTACTTTGCATAAAATGATCAGATCAATAGTTTAAAAGAGGATATAAAGTTGTTTCTTTTTTACCTTCTATTGATAGGCATAAATGACTTCAGTTATCTGCACACAAACTGCTTTGAGCTCTCCATCTACGTTGGTTGTGACAAGTATCCCCATGAGAGCGAGTTGCCTGAAGAATGGGAAAACAACCGCGAGTCCCTGATTGTTTTTATGGAGCAGGTATTCAACAGAAGAGTAACTTCTGAATAACTTGATGACATCTTTCAGATTTAAGGAGTTTAAGGTTTCTGGTAATTTTTTTGCGTGACTAACTACATGATTATTGGTATTTGTGTTAGAAACCCTACCTACAACCAATACTGGCATATCACTTCAACCAAGCGGTTTTGACTTAGGAGAATAAAATAATAAAGCTTGTTAAAATTTCACGAGTGCAGAGCTTGCTAGAAAGGACTGCCAGAAAAAATCTCTTATGTCTGCTACTTTATCTCCTCTGTTTGACTATTTATTGGATTTGATGCCTCAGGAATCCTAACAATTTGTAAGCTGATTCACAGGTAGCTAATGCCTGGAAGGCTGATACTGAATTAGTAATGATTTTTCAAAATTGTATGGACCATAAAGTAGGAGTATAATACGTGTAATTCACATATGGAATTGATGATTTGTTGTGTCTTTCTAATGATCGTTCCTAATGACTGTTCATTACCATGCAATATTTATTTATCTGTTTATTCTCTCAATAGGTCCATCGGGGCATCAAAGGCATCGTAAAAGATGTACATGGAAAAGGAATCCCAAATGCTATTATTTCAGTAGAAGGTGTTAACCATGACATTCGTACAGGTAAAAAAGAAACAAAACAAAGAAACATCAGTGCAAATGAACAGATTCATGGTTTTAAAACAAAATACAGAACCTCATTGCAACTTTGAACTCTTTTCTAATAAAAGCCAGCAGATACTATGCAGTCTAAGGAGAGGGTTGCGGAAGGAGTGGCACATGAGGATGGAGTCGTTTCTTTCCATGGTGTAGCTGTGTAGACAAGAACCACAGAATGTTTTGGCTAGGAAGTGACCTTTAAAGGTCATATATTTCAACCCCCCTGCAGTTGAGCAGGGACATCTGCAACTACAGTAGGTTGCTCAGAGCCCCATCCAGCCTCACCTGGAATGTTTCCAGTGATGGGGCAGTGACCACCTCTCTGGGCAATCTGGGCCAGGGTCTCACCACCCTTCGTGTCAAAAATGTCTTCTTTCATTCTAGTTTAAATCTCCCCTCTTTTAGTTTAAAACCGTCACCGCTTGTCCTGTTGCAATAGGCCCTGCTCAAAAGATTGTCCCTATCTTTCTTGTAAACCCGCCTCTACACTTCTTCCTCTTTCCAACTTCTTTAAAATATTGAGCAAACAGCCTTTTATCTGCCCAAAATCAACAGCCTGAGTAAGGCTGTGTTTAAGGAACCCTTACATGAGAAAAGGAACAGTAAAGGTAGTGCAGATTTAACCCAGAATAATAGTAACACCAAAAACCAAGGCTGTAGATAATGTCTTGTTGGGCGAAGAGTATTTCTCTGGCTGTTAACAGTTACAGGATTGTGAATGTGTTGGAGATGTGATTTAGAGCTGTGTCTGGAAGAGAAACAGCTGTTGCAGGGAAAAGGGAGTTTCACAGACTGAAGAGTCTCCTGCAAAACATCACAGCTTTATAAAAGGTCATTTAATGGTGCTCGGTAGAAACACTGCCCTGCATAGGCGAATTTCAGCCCAGATAATTACTTTTCAATATATATATATTTTTTAAAAACCACACAAATGGCTATTTGCTGTGTTAGCACAGTCTTGATCTATACCCTGCCACAGTTATGTATCCTCAGAGTACAATCTAAGCCTATTTAGCGGCCTGGAAAGTCGTTAAGGTACTAAATAAGGAACTGCTCTGAATAGATACTGGCTAATTACAAAATTAACAGTAATACCTGAAAATTGTTGCTGGCAGGTAGCAGGTATGATAGTGTCCAAAGGCCGTTGTGTTTGTGTAGGTACTGCACAGTGATTTAAGACATAGAGTCATCTTACGTGGAGAAAAAAAACAGAGGTGATATATCAAGGAGAGGAGACCGTGGAAAGAAACAGCAAAACAAGATGTCAGCAGGAGTCTTTAGTGATGGATTGCACTCCTAGTGCTGGTTGCCAGAGGTTAACAAGGCTGGATGGATGTTTATGGAAAAGTAGCATCGTGGTGAATAATCAGACAAATCATATTGTTGCGTACTGTAGATTTGGTTCAGTATTAGAGACAGGAACACTAACGTTTATATATTTTCTGCATAAACTGACGTTTTATCATCCTGATTGACATTCTGGGTCTTTCCTCTGCTGCCACTTTCATATGCTTTGCCACTAGGGTAGAGTAGAGCACACTTTGACAGGTAAGTTGATGTCAGGCCATGGACTATCATGGAGCTTTAGACAAGAGACATTCAAATCTTTAATGTTTGCCACAGTAGATTATCTGAACCAATAATAAATTTTGGAATATCTAACTTAGTTTATGATTCATTTTATTTCAGTCCTACTGTGTCTTTGTGGTAAAACAAAACATTGAATAACTGATATTTAATTAGGCAATAATGATTCTGCCTTAAATATTTCAAAATGGGACCACTGGGAAATGATAGAGGGAATTAAAGTAATCAGTTGTTTTTCTTTGTCTTGGAAATCTTGGCAGTCTTGAAAGACTACCATAAACTGTAGGTTGCATTACTGTGTTAACAGAATTAATATATTGCTTTGGTTGAGGCTGAGTAAACACAATAGGTGATTAATCTCCAGCTCTCAGTACACTGGATTGCCACATGAAAGGAAAATCAACAGTTTAAAGACAGCAATATGGAAAGAAGTCCCAGTGGCATGTGCAATACACGTGGCAGATCCTGGAATCTGCCTTGTAACGTGTGGGGAGTCTTGCAACTATTTACATCTAGACTTGGAGCTGAGTTTCTGTGGCTCAAGGCTATCTGCACGTGGTAGTAAAAATAAAAGTACTTATTACATTCTCTTTAATTCTTCTTTTTAATGAGATGTTTAAGCTGACACTCTGTTTGGGAATCACTCTGTAGATGGGAACATAAAAGTTGCATCTTGTTTTATATTATGCAGATAACAATGTATGTCTCATTAGTCTTTGAATGTAGAGGATTTATGTTGGAGCCAGAAAGCTAAAATGACAAGTATAACTCCAGACAAAGAAGGCAAATTGTCAGCGGTCTTCGTTCAGTTATACCTTTTAAAATGAAAAATGGATCCATTTAAACCTCTGAGTTGCCTTGATATAAAAATAGGCCAAGCAGGAAAAGAATTATGGCCGCTATCTCTATTCCTATAAGTTTGGCTTAAACTGAGTTAAGCTGTAAGGTATCTACTGTTTCTTTGATACATTAAAGTGGTCGACAACCCTGTAGAGCCAGACAGAAGCTGTCTGTAAAGGACCTCTAATAACATTTCCTTGTTTGAGAAAATTTCTCTGCTTCTTCCTGTGGACAAAAAAAGTGCATGAAAAGCAAATTTCTTTTTATTTTTTTCCTTTCTCTTGGACAACCTTCTCTCTGGGAAGAGAAGGTTACTGACACTAAGCTAACAATATTAATGGGCTAATTGAAGTCATTGATTCTGAGACTAAGAGCTTTGTGGAAAATTATTCCATTTTCTCTTGATGCAGATGTAACTATTGATTAAGTCTGAGTGATTACATGTTGTTACGGTTAGATGTGGACTGTGCTCTAGGAGATAACCTTTGGAAAAGGGTTCATCGATTGGATGACCAAATGCACCAGACACCTTTTATCCCCATGGTGCAAAGGCAGTTTTGTGGGTTGCCTCCTGTAATTGCACATTTTTGAAATCTCAAATCAAATCTTGATGAAGAAATGTGTAGTTTCTTGCTAGCGAAACGCTTCCGTGTCACAGGCTGTGTCCAAAGACAGAGGCATATTTCTGTGTGATTTTTTGTAATAAAGCTTAATTGATTTAATTTCACACAATGGTCAGAGAAATTTTATGAATATTTTTATGAATTTCATATTATTTCAGCATACATTATGTAACCAGAGCCAAAGATGTTGAAGTAGAATTTAGTAATATTTAATAATACTAACCTAAGTTAAACAGAATTCCAGTATTATACTCTTCAGCCTCATTCCTGGCTGCCTGTTCAGCAGAGAAAAGTTAAGTTTTAGTTGTTAAACGTGCACTGGGTGTGCAGCACTATAGACTGTTTTCCTGGAGAGTCTTTTGTAGGTAACAGAGCATGAATATAGATTTCTATGATGTATTTAGATTCATAAAATTTGGTACATTTAAGTGTAAATATGACAATTGTAATAAAGGTGTGTCCTATCCGCCTCAAAGAGTTTTCATCTTAATTGAGGTGTTTATGGTGTCATCTGACACATTTAATTTACAATGATACTATGCTTGTATTTTTAGGCATTGTTTTTTTTATCTAAGCAGATGTGGCAATTCTTTTCCAGACCCAATAGGTGGGGGTAGATGTAGTCTGCCTCCAGCCTGCTCCTGCTGCAGCCTACTCTTTCAGCAAACCTATTACTTACTAAATTTATCTGTATTTTTAATTCTATTTCTCTTGCCATCTGCTCTGAAATTTTTTACCTACTGTATTTAACCTGATTTTTCCAAAAAAACCCTTTTAGTATGGCATTAAATTCTGGACAACAGCAGCTGACAGAACTACTAATGCCTACTTAGTTGTAAGTGGAAAGGAGGTAAAGTGCATCCTGCTAACAGCTTAATATCCAGCTTTGTAGTAATTTCCCAGTGGCGTGCAAATGTGTAGATTTTTTTCTGGCCTTGTCAGGGCTGTGAAGAACTGCCTGTTCAACATGTCGGAAAAATGTGGGTCAGTTTTGAACTCCAGGGGCTAAAGCCAGCCTCTGAGCAGGGATGTGATCAGTGCCATGCACAGGGTGATCCTTTGCCTTTTGCCAGCCCTGTAGCATTGCCAGGGCATTTGCAGCTAAAAACAAGCCCTTAGGGATAAATTCAAAAAACTTGGACAGCTTCATATTTAGTCTTTTGGTTAAGGTGCCAATGGACCCAATAGTAAGGTAGAACTGAATAAAGATCTTCTCAGAGACCCCTTCCTAAAAATACCTGAGTCCTGATAAATAGAAAATCTAGACCTTGATCAACAGCCCAAGCCAGGTCAAACTGCCTGAAAGAAAAACCTGAGCAAGCTGGTATGCAAGAGCTAAGTTTAGATTAGATATTAGGAGGAAGTTCTTTACTGAAAGAGGGGTTGGGCACTGGAACAGGCTGCCCAGGGCAGTGATGGAGTCACCATCCCTGGAGGTCGAAAAATGAGTCGATGTGGTGCTTTGACACATGGTTTAGGAGTCAGGGAGAAGTTGAGATGAAGGTTGGACTTGATCCGTGGGGTCTTTTCCAACCTAAATGATTCTATGATTCTAACTAACCTGATTGAGTGTGCTTATTGCACACAATGTCACTCTTGCTTTCAGAGACTGCAATATCAGTGTGTAGTTGATATTGCTGTTTTTCAAACATGTTTTTTATTTTTCCAACCCTTAACTTAAAATCCTATTTCTTTAGACAGAGGCTAGCTAGGCTGATCTTTTCCAAAATATAATATTTTTGTGCAAATCATCTTTAGTTTCCACAGCACGCTGCATTGCAAGTGACCCAAGGGTAGGGATAGTAAGGCTGTCAGTTCTCATCACTACTAAAACAGCTCAACCCCTCTTCATACAAGAGATGTTGCAGTTCCACTTATATATAGAATTATATATTTGAATATGCGCTTTCATTCCACAGTGGGTTTTCCCAGGACAATGTGCAAAACTAATTTTAGATATTAGTGTTCTACCTTTTTCAGTCCACAGCTAAGCATACTTGCTGGTTAAAGAAATATTTAAATATAAATCTAGAAAAATCCTTATGTACATATGGGTAATCCAAGATCATTTATGAGATAAAAAGAAGAGTCCTGATCCAACGAGGTGTTAAAATACATCTTTCTTTATGCATGAGTAGTTTAGTTGATTACAAGAGCTCCGTTCGTGCATTTTACAGGTAATTGGTTAACTACCCTGATGAATTTATACTTTGTAAGAGAATTAGTGTAATAAACATCAATGTAAGATTTTATAGGAGAGGATGTTTACTTAGGTCCCTTAAGTGAGTTGACATTACACATTCACATGTTTTGCATCCTAAAGAGCACTAAAACCTGTGTCCAGGTGGTCTGGCCAGAATCATGAGCACATTCTGAGTACCTCAATTGGGCTCCTCTTGATTCAATAGAATTAATTTGGGGAATTTTATAGCCCGTAGGACTCATCAGCCATTACAAGGTGACCCTTTGCCTCAGGATCTTCCAGACTTCAACTGACAAAAATCTTCAGCCAGATTGAAGCCTGTTGTCCTTTATTCATCATTTGGAAAATAGGTTTGAGTTGTGTTTTCCTGCAGAGTTGGCGATATGAGGAGGGCTACATGTGGTGGGAGGCAGCCTCATCAACACCCTCCTGGTGTGACAATACATGGTTGCTGCATGCGTTTTCATTTTATCCAAGTGCAGGCATTTCTGTAGTCTCATGAACAACACATTCCTCAAGGAAGTAATGGCCACCATCCTGAAAACCATCTCTTTTTCTACCAGGAGCTGATGGCGATTACTGGCGCCTTCTCAACCCAGGAGAATACGTGGTGGCAGTGAAGGCAGAGGGCTACACAGCCGCCACCAAGACCTGCGAAGTTGGCTACGACATGGGAGCTACCCAGTGTGACTTCACCATCTCCAAAACCAACCTGGCAAGGATCAAGGAGATCATGAAGAAGTTTGGGAAGCAGCCGATCAGCCTGTCCATCCGGCGGCTCAGGCAGAGGGCTCGGCAGTGGCGGCAGCAGCGATAGACCTCAGCCCGGCAGCCCGCTGTGTCCATGAGCTCTGCTTTTATCAGCCTGGCTGTAGTCATAGTGAGAGTTACATAGCCTGTCTCTTCATACATATTTCTCTGCAAGAGGTCTTTCTGTTAGTGGAGCTGGATGAATAGTGGGGGTTTTTCAGGCTGGCAAGAAATCAGAAACAAAATTTACATTGAACCAGAATAAGCCCCAAGTTAAGGACAGAGGCAGGAAGAGGGTAGAAAGATGTTTTGAGTTAACCTGGAATGGAATTTTTTTGCTTGTTGGGTTATTTAATCCTTTGTAAATCTGTTTTCTTTAAAAATAGAGGGGGGAAAAAAAAAGAGGTACAGAGAAGTGTTTTTTTTTTAAATGAAAAACTGAAAAATGTTGCTTCTAAAGTACAAAATTGATATATTTTTTGCAATTCAAATAGTTCTAACACTTCACATTTTATTCTCATATAGGAGGAAAGCTGAGAGGGGTCAAGTTCTGTTGAATATCATTAAAATTTGTTGCAATATTTCAGTCCCCCTTTCCCTGAAACTCCATCTTTTGACAAGCACCATAATTTTGGGGGAAAAGACATGAGGATAAGAAACCACCTTAGCTTTCCTGCTTGGGTTGTTTATATCTAAGGATGTGTGGTGATTCCAGAGTTTAATGCCAGGAATGTTTTCTCCTCTGTCTTTTTAAGGCTACGTTTTTACTCTGTGAACTAAGCCTAATGAAAAGGGCATGGGATAAGTACCACTGCAGCAGTGTGGCATGGCACCCCTTCTCCAGCCTGGGAGAAGGACTTGAAACAAAGCTTTTCTTGTGGATACAGCCAGTCATGCCATGTGTATGAGAGGAGAGGCTTGGTCAACGATATGTGTGTAGTTCACAAACCCACTGATAGAATGTTTTTTTTCTTGATTTTTGGCCTGCCTATAAGTGCCTTATGTGCTCATGCACACCTTATGCCACTATTTTCTACGACATGCAAGGGATTTTGTATTCCTCTGCATGGTCTGCTCATCTTGCCACTGCAGCTCTTGCTGCTTTTCTGGCCTTACGACTCTATGAGAGCGGGATTTGTGCTTTACTGTTGGCTTGTAGGTAACAAAATTGTACAGAAGGATAGGATTGAGGTTCAGGAAAGATGCAGGTCAGATCTAAGAAGGAATGAAATAAAATACTGGACAAAGTGTATCAGCTGGTGAAAATCAATCCTCCATTAGCTTCAGTGTTATGACCTTAATTACACCAAATGAAGGGTCAGCTGCATGGTTTTAGCTGGTCAAAAATCTGTGACTAAATAAATATCTCTTAATATGCTTGGTAGAAAGACTGTGGCATACACCTCCAAATACAGGTCTGTAAAACATTTTAATTGCTATTACAGTTTTTGCCTATTTTATATGATTCTTGGAAAGATATTCACCAAAGTATCACTCGAAACTGAGGAAAATAAAGTGTAAGTAGTAAACCTACTGTAAAAATACCACATGACATCTGTATTAAATCTTTTTTTCCTGTCAATGAATCTAGTGAACACACAAAAGGCAAAAGCTTGCAGAATGAATAATATAATAATGAACCCTTGCATAATAAATAGTCGTATTGTTAAAGTTCTTAGATTATTCCAGCCTTGCTTGTTCTGCAGATACCATTAAATAACAGAAATATCCTTGGCAGCAAAGGCTCAAAGAAAACAGAAGAGTGCACACATAATTTTCTATGACTGAAGTTATGGAGCTCCAGGTCCCAGTCAGCATTATTTGAATTAAGTAATAGATGTAAACAAATAATCCAATTATTACATTAGCATTTGGAATTATATTTTACTTATTTCACTTTATTTACAACCCTTGCAACATTCTGTATGCCACATATTTTTGTATAGCACATATAAAAGTGGCTTGTCAAGAAGGGGTTTTTTTGGCAGCTGAGAAGGGATTCATGGTGTCTTCATGCAGGTAACAATGTGAAATAATTTTGGAATATGGAGTAATGACAGCAGACAATTAGTTAGCAGTTTAATTTTGCTTGTTCATTGACATATGTAGATTTTGGTTTCACCACAAATGGATCAGGGCCACGCATGAATTTTTTGTGTTATGAACCGATGGAGTTTCTTAGGTGGATTCCCTCTGAAGTCCCATGAAGGCTACTCAGATGTCTTGCTGGGGTTGGTTGGCATGCACGAGCAAAAGAGGATCTAACCAGCCAAACTTAAATCACTGTGATAATAAAATTGAAGGTGGAAACCACTAGTCTGACAGGTCAGTTCTTTCTACCTTGAAAAAATGTTTCAGGCTGGCTTGAGATTTACTTTACAAACCTAGAGATCCCTATGCTTTGTTCTTGGGTGTGAGGTTGTCTCAAAGATAAGTTATTTTTCATTTGATATCAAGAAGTGGATTTGATGGGAAGTTCTTTGATGTCTGTTAGCTAAATCTAGATGGACTCCAATTGTTGAAGACCTTGGTCATGTTAGATGCTGCAGACAGTGGCCTCGGTGCTCTTTACTGGCTGTGACTAGTGCTTACACATACTTGGGCACAGCAGAACTATGACTAATGCAGGTGACCTTACTCCATTTTAGTCCAGGCATTACTAAATAAAAGGCCTAATAGCTGTCAAGTGTCTGTGCAATTATTTTTTGGTTATCCAACACCTTTACACTGGAAAACACTCGAGTTCAAAGGAATTTTATAAGAAACTTCAGATGTGTGAATAACTCATGTCAAGATAAGATGCTTATGGCTGCTCTGAATACGATCATTCTGAACTGATGTGTGCCCTATTTACTGCTGTACTTACGCACTTGCAAGTGAAAATGCTCATTTGCTTCTCAATACGTAGTACTGCTATTTAACCATTAGATAGATCCAAATCACAAGCCAATAAATCTGGATACCAATGTTTTCTATATATCTACCTTTTCCACATCTTCAGAACAAGTAATTTTTTCTAAAATCTGTGCTTTTAATCTCTCTTTCCTTTTACTGTTGTAGGAAAATAGGTCACCTTGGAGAAATGACAGGAAATAAAGCTTGAGGATGGATACAATTCTTTTGTAATTTTAACAGCTGCTTATACAAGGGCTTTGCTAAACTTTCATCATCCCTCACAGAAAAGAAAAAAATACAATTCCTTCCAAGTAATAAGAAACTCAGCTGCACAATCTCACCCACACAGTAAAGGTTAAACAAATAAAAGGTTAAAACAGGACATATTCCACTCTCCTTGATAATACCAGCCATCAGTCATCTGCGCCCAGGTAGAAGCCTGAAAATCATACAATATAGTGGGAGCTGGTTGGCTTCTCCTTGACCACCCATGCCATCCTATACAGCTATCAATTTTTTATCTAATTATCAAGTGTGATAACCTTTCAAAGACAAATCTCAGTATCTGCAAATCATCTTGGGAATGCTGGAGCCAAAAAAGTTGTATCTACTAAAAGTCTATCAGGTTGAGCAACCTGGTCTAGCGGGAGGTGTCCCTGCCCATGGAGGGGGTTTGGAACTAGATGATATTTAAGGCTCCATCCAACCCAAACCATTCTACAGTCTATTTACACACATTGGTATAGTTGTGGTGAACCTTGGTAATCTCCTAGCCCAAATTTAATCTGCTGGCATCACAAAACTGTTAGGAGTCTCCGAATATCAGTTTTACCAGGAGATTGAGCTCTGTGTGTGTAAAATACATGGATAAAAATGAATGTAAATGAAGTTGCTGACTGTGCTAGTGAAGAAATGTAATTTTTTTGTTGGACCTTTTAAGCCTGTCATGTATTTTCAGCTTCTATCACTAACTAATTGCCCTTATTTATGCATGTACAGTTCTGTATGTTTTCCCTCTAACTTCAGCTCACTATTTTCAGTGAATTTGGGACATCTTCCCAAAGTCTGGATTTCGTGAGTCAGTGATGGAGTTAAACAGCCAGATTGACTTGCCTCTATTATCATGCTGTGGTAGGTGGCTGACTTTTTTGAGAAACACCAGAACAGGGATGAATTAACTTGAGACAGAGTACAAGCAGTGTCACACCAATGACTTTCACTAGTTAACCTTCAAAAACTGGCATATAACATATTTGCTATGGGTCTGAAAATGCCCAGGGTTGGAGGCAAAAGTGTCTCTTTACCATTTCTTTTTGTACACAGTCTCTGTGTGGATTTAGTCAGGTTGCAGCCATAAGCCTGAGGGAGGAAGTGTAACAGCACGTACAGATTGTGATAGCATCACCTCGTGCTGCTGTACACTGCTACACCAGCATGGAAACACCCCAGGACAAACAGCTTTGTGTCAAAGCATCTGCCAACTACCCAGCTGGACCCCAAGGAAGCTCTGTTTCATACTCACTAAGAGGATACAACTTTCCAAATGTCTTTGTCCTTTCTTACTGAAGCAGTTGCATACATGGAGAGAGGATCAGTGGCTTTCACAGTTGATTTAATGGACAATTTTAGTACCACTTTTGCCTGTGTTTCTTTGTGTGATCATTGTGGTAAGCAGTTTTCTCAGTCCTTTCCAGTACTCAATAAACAGCTATGAGTGCTTTTTGGCTTCAGGTGATTAAGTTACAGAAATTTTAGTTCTTTATTCTGGTATTTCTTTAATTTTCCAAGTGTAAATCACAGCTACACACTTAGTCTACTGTGCTTACTAGTTGCTAATTTCTTTTTAAAGGTCATTTAGCTTGAGATGACATTTTTATATTTCACTCTAACACTATAATATGATTTTTGAGCCGCAAAATTTGTGTTCAATGAAGCCATCATGGTGAAGGCAATCTCGTGCCTGGAACAGTAAGTCACTGAATGACCATTCTCTGCCATCTTCCACTGATCTAATCACCATTTTACTGCAGGCACAGGCAGTTTATGCTTAGGTGAGACTTACAAACTCACAAAGTCCACATTCAGATTTGCAGGATGATTTGTCCATCAGTTGTGGTGGCTTCTCTATCCTCTTAACCTGACAAGTTACTCAGATTTATCTTGATGGAGACTGAAATCACTGCTTCACATCAAAATTTTAAACAGTGCTCCATGCTCATTATCTGTTTATTGCTCATGAGGCAGAAAAAGGAAATTGTTATACCTTTCATAAATTTCAGAGGGGCTGTATTGACTGGACAATTTTTGGTATAACTTTTCAACTCCTGTCTATATGAGATGAATAGCAGTAAAAAAATGCCAATAATGGGATTTTAGAAAGCCTGTGAAAAAAGTTTAGGCAGGTACTTTCCAGCTGCATGTTTACATACTTAATCTGCCTTTTCAGTTATATGAGTGCCTTTAATCATCTGCTATAGTGCCAGGCTTAGAGAGGTTAAACCCATCTTCCCGTCCCCTGTGTCTAGTGGGTAGCACAGGCTGGATTAAACAGTATCCCACAGTTTTCTGCATAGGCTGCTTTTCTTGAGCCTACTAAACTGATCTTCAGAGACCTTTCAAGCACATACCTCTCCCTGTTAAGCCAGGCTCCCAGGTGAAGGTCCAACTTTCATCTGCCAGGGTCACCAGAGCATGGCTGGAGTGCCAGCATTACGTCTGGAGATAACACTTGGTCTCTCAAGGAACATCAGCACTTCTCTAAGTAGGGTTTTTGCAGCAAAATACTACAAAGGAGCATTGCACTGCTCTGCAAATGCCTACTCTTTTGATGTAATGCTATTTTAGGAGAAGGTGTGAGCAATTTAGAAGGCTCTGTTTTCCAGATCAGGACATAAATAAAGAAAAAGCTAAAGGACTGAGGAACATTGAATGTTGAAAAAGATGATCAAATGGTAGCTTCATAAGGGATACTTTGCATTCATATCTTGTAATTTCTGCAAAACTTTATGAAGAAATTATAGACATATATTTCTATAAATTTGATATGAAATTGAGTATTTTTCCCCAGTGGCTTAAATAATAAATCATTCTGCCTTTCATACTGAGGAATTGTAATGTCCTGTGTAGACTGGGGCTGAAAGCAGCTGAAGGATCCTGTCTCAGAAGGTAAAGCATCAGTGTGCATAGTGGGTTTCAAGGCTAGAGAAAGGTATATGGAATAAGACATATATAGATCTTAAGAAATATATCTGGAGACCCAGGATGTAGCTTCAAGCCTGGCAACTTTGTAAGTGCCCGTATGGAGGGATCCCAATCAGGCTTGTGATAAAAAATATGTGTAGAAAATGGCCTTTCCATGAGAATGAGATGCAACCACCCCCCCTCCCCAAAAAAACCCTAAAACCAAAACAACACATCCTCTGCATGTTTAAATAATATTTATGAACAGTAATACCAAATCAGAATTATGAACAGAAGGCTTTCACTTGTCTTTTGTATTCTTTTCCATTCTAAATCTGTGCTGTATGTTCTAAAATACTGATGCTGTTTAGAGAAAGCAATTAGTAATGATTCCCACCTATGATTCTATAAAGTAGTATCAACCACCTGATATTTTAATTATTCTAGCCATTAACTCTCACTTAATTTGCAGCAGCTGCTTTCCAGAATTCAATACACTACTCATGTCAACAGTACAATCATTCTTATTAACTCTGTACTATCCCAAGAGTGATAAAAAAGAGCATTTGCAGTAAGCCATCATTTAAAAATCTAACAAAATTCTGTCAGCCCTATTGTCAGCGAGTAAAAATATGAAAAATGGAATTACTTTTTGTGGTTTAGATGTGACAGGAATTCAATACTTGGGTTAATAAGGATCAATGTCAGCATAATCTCACTTGAATAGACCAGGGGGATTTAAATTTGAGATGTATTTCTTACCACAAGGATCTCGATCTGATTATATAGCTTAAATGTTAAAAATCACGTTCCTATTTATTATAGTTTTGTAACACCTTTGACTCACAGGTGAATGGAGCCATTGATTTTATTGTCTTCTGGTGCACGTCACAACTTAAACCCAGCTCCCTAATCAGCTCCTGGTGACTCCAAGATTGGATCAGGCTCTCACAAGCAGAACCAGCAGCTTTACAGTATAATAATGAGTGGAAAGGGAATGGAAAAACAGACTCTGCTTCTATGATCTACCTTCTATTTACCTAAATGCAAAAATCTGTGTTTCTATTTTTGACTAATTAATGGCATCTAGAGCCATTGGGATGAGCACAGTGCTTTCTGGTAATGTTTCAACCCCCCTTGCACGGAAGGCCCAAGACCGTGAACTCAACAGCTCCACCAGAAGCAAAGTGTAAGTTACCTATTTAGTTTAGCTACATGGTTTTGTAGTTGTTTGCTACTGCACTTTGATTTTTAAACAGTAAAATATGTTTCTTGAGTGTTAGAAATTTGAGTTATTCTTTAGTCACATATGGTTCTGCTGACATTTCACAGCAGCATTTCCTTCCACTTTTGCCCTCAAAAGGTCATCAAGGGTCAGTTTAATGACTGAGTCACTGTAAATTTGGTACTATATTGACAATATAGTACCGATGGTGCTATATGGTCAATAACCACGCCACCTTCAGCATTATAAAAATCCAGCATTATAAAATCAGTTTCTTGCTAATTGAAGGTGTTATAGAAATTAATTGATGACTTTCCATCTTGGCTTCGGAAGCAGTCTGTCATCCTTAAAGTAGTATGAGTCTTTAGAGAATACTTTTCAGATGATCACGTTATTTAGATGCATTATTAATTCCTTTGCTGTTAGTAGACTGAAAATAAAATGTAATAGGTGCTTGGGAATGACAGGGTTTCACCTGGCTGCTTGGTTGGTGGTTTGCTGGTACTAACTCTGGGGACAATAATGAAGAGCAAACTTTCCCCATGTTTGAAATGCACTATTAATGCTGGTTGAGAAGAAATACTATGGGCCATATCTGCACAAAATGTATATCAGTAGAGCTTCCCTGGAACTCATCCTCCTAATCTGCAGGAAACTTATTTGCTTCTTAGGTCTAGTGTTTGGGAAATGAAAAGAGAGCAAGAATGAGATTGGGGTGGGAGAAAGATAACTGCTTTTTCAGAGCAAACAGAAGCATAGAAAAGAAGATTCAAGCTGAAATATTCTACTCCCTTATTTGTCCTGAATAATCTTTCCTGAAATTGCCTTTTTTCCTGAATTTTCAAATAGTCCTTTTTTTTGAAGCAGTTAGTGAAATGACCAACAAAGAACAGCCTAAGTGATGGCATTTTGAGATTTCCAGTCCAAGCCAGAGAGTTCAGAAGCAGACGCTGGCATATTATTTTCCCCCAAATATGAATAAATGTAGGTTTTCAAATAACAGAATTTTGAATTTTGAGATCTGGCAGGAAGAAGACTGGGTATTTTTCACACCAAGGGAACTGGGAGAGAGCTGGTAAAAGTTCAGGGTAGGAAATGGGATGGTCAAAGAATCATTCCTTCTATGAGTTTGTGATCTGACAAAAACTTGATATTTGGTATTATATCCTTTTCATGGAAGGAAGGTGGACAGTCAGAGGAGCATATGTGAAATAAGCCAAACCAGGGCTCTGTTTGCCTCCTGTTGTCTAGAGGATTTGTCTCGTACCAGGCACCGCTCCAACTCATTGCTGTCCCATAACAATCTGGAGAGAGGTGTTGATGTTCCAGAAAGATATTAAAGAAGTATCATGAACCGCTGAGGATGTTGAAATTTTCCATTCCCAATTTAAAATAAAATAAATGTCTGCTATTAGAAGGAAAGAAAAAAAAAAATCTGGAGAGGGAGGAAGGAGCAAATAAGGATGTTAAAAATGATAGAGTAGAAATGAATCTCTGTGACCCACAGCAATACCGATTTGTGTGTTTATGTGCCTTGTGTGGGCATGTTGTATACACTTCATATGTTTACTTTCAGTAGACAGAAGCAATTACGAGGACAGCCAGCCCTCAGGGGGCATCAACACTGTAGAGCTGCCAATTGTTTGACGTTAGAAAAACCAAACTGTACGAATGTAGCCTTATTATAGCAACAATCAGAGCAGAGCGTAGGAGTCTGGATTATTTATCAGCTTTCTTGATTATATCTCGTCAAATTTGCTTCAGTGATAAAGCTGAAGCCTAAGAACTCAAGATGTAAAACAGTGTTATTGACATCCCTCCTGCCCTCCAAAAAATAAAAAAAAAAGGAGGGGAAGATGAAAAGAGAGAAAAAATCCCAAACAAACAAAGCCCCCAAACCAAACACCCGCAGGGAAAACCAAAGTCTTCTGTGACTTCTGTACCTGGAAATGCTACCTTGAAATACTTAGGAACTTGGCCATGTTTTAAATGTGTTATAAAGAGGCTTTAGAGAGGGAAAATAAGAACAAATGCTCATCTGTTGAAGCCATACCAAACCTACTGACACCAAGGTAAAATTGCCTAGCCACTTTATTGTTATATTTGATAGACTTCTGTATGACTAACTCAAAGACAGAGGTGTGGCTTGCAAAGACCTAATTTTCATCTGATTCCTACTGTGAAAGTATGATGATTTTCTACATTGTGACCCATCCCTACTTGAATATTTATAAAAGATCCTGCACCTCATGGGTGCTGCTTTAAATGAAATACTAATAAGAATGTTAAATGAGCACTGATAAAATGCTGTCAACATTTGTATTTATACAGATCTCCCTGGAAGAACCTCAGCTTTTGTTTTGTTTTGTTTTAAAGCCTTCAGAGTTGTAGAGGAAAGACAAAGATTAAAAGTTTGCAGGCATCTGGAGAAACCATGGCCAAACACAAACGCTCTCAATTATATTTTTCTGTTAATCTCATTATTTTTAAGCTGAACTCATAACTTTGCATGAGCAAGACTAGAAATTTTTAAGCCATTAAACTGATGAGGATATTTTGGTTTTCACTTGTTGCTTCCTAAGGCTTTTTTTCTTGCAGTTTTGTGTTTAATGTTAACATTGAACTTATAAGAACAATTTCTGTACATTAATCACGGTATGGACGGTACCCTATTGACTTTCCCCCTTCTTCCCTCTCTGAGTTATAGAATCATCATAGAATGGTTTGGGTGGGAAGGGACCTCAAAGATCATCTCGTTCCAACCCCCCTGCCATGGCAGGGACACCACCCACTAAACCAGGTTGCTCAAGACGCCATCCAACCTGGTTTGAACACCTCCAGTTATGGAGCATCCACAACCCCCCTGAGCAACCTGTGCCAGTGTCTCACCACCCTCAGAGTGAAGAATTTCCTTTTAATTTCCAGTCTAAATCTACCCTCTTCCAGTTTGAAGCCATTACCCCTCGTCCTATCACTACAGGCCTTTGTGAGAAGTCCCTCCCAATGAGGAGAGGGACTTTTATTGTACTATATGCACAGTAGCTTAATCAATAAACATTAGCCTCCTGGAGATAGACCCATTGTTCAATGTCATGGCTGAAAATCACCCCATTTTGGTGAAAAAAATCTTTGTAATATCATTCTGCTCACAAAAGGGAGAAATGGAGAACAGTGACAGGCCCAACAGAGAGAAATGTCATTGTAAGGAGACGTGGGGACTGATGTGGGTAACTGGCACATCCAGCATTATACACTTATCATGGATCATACAGAAAACTCCCTGAAATTCAGCTGTAGCTGCCTCCCTTCATCAACTGACCCTCTCTCAGAAGCTGATCACCTGTTTAAGGTACCATAGATGACTGAGAGAAACAGTGTAAAGGGCAAGAACATAACAAGAGAAAACCTGACAGCAGCACACTGGCAGTGTGTTCATGCAAAACATCCCAGAGGGAGAGGAGGTGAGAGAGAAGAGTCTTGGGAGCAGGGCAATAGTGTCCTTGTTTTTTCTTCCTCCTGTGTTCAGGCAAATAGTGCTTTATGTTCAAATAAAAAAAGTAGCATCAGCAGTGCCTGTCTCTAATTTTTTCTTGTGAATGTGAACTGGGAGGGGATGATGGCAGCAGTGTTTGCTAGTTTTCAGTTCACTGAAATGTTGTTCCAAAACCAAAAGCACAATTTTCAAACTTCTGCAATCTAAATTAGCTTTAAAAATGCACATATCTGCATGTTATAGACAAATAGTTGTTGGAAAAGCTAAGAGACTAATTCAAGAACTGTACTGTATTTCTTGAGTAGAAGTTCATGGGAAGCATTCCTAAATAGGAGATGTCTTCTTAAATTTACAGCACCCTTCGAATACCCACATATGCAAGCACATTTCTTTCTGCAAGGTGAAAACCCATGGATTTCTTGATACCCCAGGATAAAAACATTGTTAAATAATTTCAAAAACAAACCACAGAGCAGGAGAGGTCTTCATGATCAGTGTGGTAGCTACTTTCTATTTCTTATTACTGATTCTTAAGAAATACCAGAAGATACCTTGTCTACAGGACAAGTATTATGAGTGATGGCTGAGGGAACTGAGGTTGTTTAGCCTGGAGAAAAGGAGGCTCAGGGGAGACCTCCTGCCTCTCTACAACTCCCTGAAAGGAGGTTGGAGCCAGGTGGGGGTTGGTTTGTTCTCCCAAGGAACAAGCATTAGGACAAGAGGAAATGGTCTCAAGTTGCACCAGGGTAGATTTAGGTTGGATATAAGGAAAAATGTCTTCCCTGAAAGGGTTGTCAAGGCCTGGCCCAGGCTGCCCAGGGCAGTGGTAGAGTCCCCACCCCTGGAGGGATTTAAAAGCTGTGTGGATGTGGTGGTGAGGGACATGGTTTAGTGGTGCCCTGGCACTGCTGGGTTCATGGTTGAACTTGATAATCTTAAAGGTCTTTTACAACCTAAACAATGCTTTGATTCTGTGATTCTGTGCCTGAGGTCATCCTCTTCATCTGAGGATGAGGCAGGAGCAATGCACACGTATACCCACTCAGTCTAGGCAAGTGAGATATTTAAAGCAAGAAGTCACACCACATCAGGTGACACCAAACGGCTCCTTGGAAGCTCCCTTGTTTTATGCACATCAGCAAGTTGGACTTGTAGACTCAGGAACATAGGATGGAAAAACAAAAATGCAGGGGTTCTCCACTGACAGAAGTTATGACATAGCTCCATTTTGATGGCTTAATGCTTCAGTGCTCTATCCATAGATGCTGCTGCTGCCAAGTTAGTGCTGAGGCTATTTCTGTTTTGCTGCTGCTGTAGGAAGACTTTACATACACATGCATTAATAATGAGAAAAACTCTGATAGCCTACTGAAGACCAGGCATGCCACCAGGTTAGGGGCTAATCTGCAAGGTGCCCCATGGCATTTCAAAAACAGTACACTGAGACAAACTCACTGCAAGTGACAGTGCTCATGCTTCCCCAGCCCAAAATATCTGACAAATCTTGACCAGCTTTGGTGACTCAGCAGCTCCTTGAAACTGTGAGCAGGCAGGGGACAATCTGTAAACAACTAACAAAGCTAAATTCAATTAGCTGTTCACAACAACAAACTTAAGTAGCTCTTGCGTGTGCAGTTAAAGCAGATAATTTTAATGTGAAAATTGTGGCAGATACATAATCACTTTAATAGAATGATTAAGAACTGTGGGCTCCTGGGGAAAATGTTTCAGCAGCATGTGCACCTGCATCTATTAAAAGAAGCAAAATATACAGAATAACAAGCAGTAACTCGTCAGCCCACCTGCAGGTCACGGCAGGGGCTGGTAGGAGCTGAGATGGAAAAGGGAAAGAGAAATACATCATAAGGCAGCCTGGGACAATGTCATGAAGGCCAAAACATGCAAAACATAAAGATTAGTTGCTCGTCCAGGCCATGGTGTGGAAGCTCATGGGTGGTGTGTTTGAGCTGAGCAAGGAACACATGACTGGGAAACCATGTAGGCTACACTGGATGCTTACCTCACTCAGGAACTCTTTAAAATTGACAGAGCTTTGGGAACACATGTGGAATTTAGGTTATGGAGGAAGAAAAAGTAAAATTAGAAAGGCACAGGTAGTATCTTTGCCCCCTAATCAACTAAATGTAATCTGCTCATTTTTACCACAGTCAAGACTATGCCTCAGTCCCTGGAAGCACTCTGTGCAAACTGGCCAAAAAAAAAGAGGAAACAATCTAAAGTAATCAGAAGTTCTTCTGACATGATGATCTCACTGCCTATGTATATTCATTGTTTGCTGGTAGGCAGTGCAATTCTTTGGGCCCTTTTGACATACGAGAAGTGAAAATAATTATAATTTCAAAATACTAATATTTTTCATAAAAATAAGTAACAGATTTCTGAGGGATAGTAGATTTTATTCCTTTCGTAGTGTTCCTTTGGAGGAATATGTTTTAAAAACACATACATATTTATATGCGAGACAAATATATATGTATATAAATACGAAAAATGCACAGATATATATTCCCTTCCTCTTCTTTCTTTTGCATTGCAAAGGAGGAACAAAGTATGAGGAAAGATATCTTTAGACAAATACTGCCTGGCTCTACAGAGTGGTCATACATTGCTCATTCCAGAATTACAACAACATGAGCAAAAACAAGGCCCAAGAAACTTATTAACTGTGTTTACACACACCCAATAATTCAGAGCTGGAAAGAGGCTTTTAGGCAGCTGGCTGGAGCTCCAGCCAGCAATTTATCAGACCTGACACACAAGCTTTTGCTGATGAAACATTTGGACTGCACACATGCCCTGCTTTCTACCCTTCTTTAAAAAACCTCTTTTGTTTGTCAGCACTTTGCTGGCTGGACCTCCTGCCCCGGTTCTCTTGACCTTTCGTGTTCTATTGCAGGCTCAGACGTGGGAAACTGAGGAAACCTGATTCTTCCATTGCATTTATGCACATAACACTTTTATTACAATGCTGAGCTGCCTTCCTGGGAGCACATCCTAAAAGGCTGCTGAAAATTTTTTTGGCTTTTAGTGTTACGTTTATTTTCCCCACTAAACCAGAGGCCAGCTACTGCTGACTTCGGACTATGTTGTAAATAGTAATTTTGTTATCAAGGTTATCACAGAAGAAAGTGGTGTTTTGTGTGACTACCAGTGAGTAACAGCAAATCTAATGTAAGCTTATGGAGAAGCAAAATTGTAGAGATGACCAGGGAAGTGAGGTAAAGGCCCTGCAATACATGAGAATTGATAAAGTGATAAAGTGATAAAGGTATGTTGCTCCTCTGTAGGATGTAGGTCCTTGAATTATCAAGCAGCACTGCTTTAGGTGGAACATCTACCTGCTGCTAAACACACCTTTATTTAGAGAACCATCTGAGTTCAGCATCATTTACATATTCCTTTAGATTTAGATACCATCTGCTGCTCTGTTTTCTTTTGCCTGCTGTCACAGTCGTAAGCATGTAATTACCATACTCCTACTCATCCTTTTTTTCTTCTTCTTTTTCATTACAAGCTTAATTTCAGTCAGGTTTTGTCTTCAGCTTTCTAAAAACCTGCAATTATTAGAAGGCACTTAATGAGATCAACGGCAATGTTTCGTGCGGCACGGATATTTTTGAAATGGATGTAATGAGGACAGATGATAAAGCGCTGAAAGCAACCTTCAAATTGGAAAAACGGAAGGAAAAAGCAGCCTTGTAAAAATTAACATACCGTGACTTTGTATGTATTAAAAAATTGATGTGAACTATTTCTTACAGTGATAAAACAAGGATTTACAATCCTGAGAAAGTGTAGACCTTTGTAAACCATCAGTGCAGCAAAGTGCCACCCTGACCCTTGTTCTTCTATCTAAGTTCAGAGAAAATTCAACTCAGATCAAGCCAGAGCCTCAGAGTACTGCCAGGTTTGATGTTAGCTTCTGGTTTGTTCGCTGTTGGAGTTTTTATAAGGCTGACTCTTGACTTTTGTGGCATCCTCTCTCTCTGAATCCACAGTGTGCAGGTGGATCTCTTTCTAGCAAAACTCCCTGTAATACTGATTGCAGTAATTGTTGGCATTTTTAAAAAGCACCTGCTTTTTGTAATTGCTACTTTGATCTCCAGAATATCCTGAAATTTCTAGTATCTGAAACTGCCAAGAGGCCAATCTGACAAGCAAAGCCAGCATGGGAGCTGTGCTTCCCTAAGAGCAGGGATGGATTGAATTTTTCGTGGTGACCTGGCAGTGCCAGCTTGACAGTTCTTGATGATCTTAAAGGTCCCTTACAACCAAAACTATTCTATGATTCTAATTTGGATTGAACATCAAGAAATGGCTGCTTAGAGGGTGTTTCAGGAATGGCTCTGTCTTGGGGACTGCAGCATGTAGGGCTGGTCTTGAGGAGCAGGAGCCTTGTTCCTATTCCCCCTAAAGGGATGTGGGGGCAAAGCCTGGCCGGCATGTAGTTCCTGTAGATGGAGCTTGAGATGGAAGGCTTGGACATGGTTTCTGGTTGAAGGCTCTGGGATGCTACTACCCATATGTCTTATAAAACAAAGTGGGATGTAGATGTTCTAAAAACATACAAGGAAGGGTGGGGGAAAGATACCCCTTTATGATATGTTCATTCCATTTAGAGAGGAGCATCCACTTAAGAACAACATGGGAGCTGTTGCAAAGGCATTCGGAGAAATTAAAAGGACATTGATTACAAAACCACACTACAGCATTTCAGGACCAGCCTGCTGGCCCTGGTAGCTGGCACCATTTAAAGGATGTAAACCCTGGTCCTACCTGCTGGGAACTGCAGAAGAGCTCTCAGCTGGTGTCAAGTGGGATATTTAGCTCTTATGTTCCCCATCTACCTCACTTTGGTAGCGCGTACTTGTGTGTGTGGTGGGATGTGCTGGAGTCATTCCAGTATAGAGGGAGGCAAGGAGGAACCTGCCAGTGCAGCCCCTGTTTGCATCTTATCAAGGTTTACATATAACAAAAACGTTGTCAGTTATGTATATTTTATATATAAAATAACATCAAAAATGTTAATCTATAGGGCACTGGGGGGGAATGGGGAAGCTAAGATTTTGACAAAGTTTTTGGTAACCAAAATTTTCAAAATTTTGGTTGTTTTGAAAAGTTTGGTTGTTGATTTATTTTTAAAAATTTCTCAGCATCCTGAAATCTCTTCAAAAATATTGTGTGACACTGCTACTCTTGACTCATCAGAAGATTAGAAATACTGTAACTAAACTGTGCCAGCATCCCATCCATCTGCATGGAGAGTCTCATTGTGCAAGTGTTTATCCACTTCAAAGGGGTTTTGCGAGAGGAAAGAGCTGAGGAACTTTATGGGTTTTTTTCTGAAAGTTTCCTTTACATTTTTAGTTTCTTGTAAACAGAGCTTTAACTCTTCAGATTCTCTCTTATTTAAATGTTTCTTCTTGTAACTGCACTTGAATAAAGTAGATTAAAAGCTATCTAGTTTACATCAATGTTTGCAGCAATAAGTTAGATATTATGGAGAATAACCTAAGTTTAGGAAGAGTAAACTTTGAAATAATCTGGTGAGGATACAGGATTTGCGGATCAACCATCACTGAGAGTTTTAAAAGGCAGGTGAGGCTCTCCTATGTTGCACCTGGGTTAGTCATACTGAGCCTACCTGGGGGCAGGAAGCCCCAGATATCTGATTTACTGTAATACTTCATTTAATAAATTATTTTATTATGCTCCAGTCCCAAGTCTTGCAGCTGGAAATGATTCTGTTCGTGTGCACATGACAGATGAGCTGTGATTGTAAATCTAGCACTTATGCTTTCTTGATTGCAAGTGGGGAATTTGAGAGTCGAACTCTTCCAGACTTTAATCCAAGGCACCCTGGACTCAGTGGGAAGTCATTACAGTATGTTGTCAATCAGGTCCCTTCAGGCTATCTCCTAAGAACTTTCTACTATCATTTGCTGTAACATTTTATTTTAAATACTTCCTTATAGTGCTATAAGATTTTTAGCTGTTTGTTATTAGTTATAATAGAAGTTTAAGTAAAAATGTGTAGGGTTTGTATATTAGGATTTTGGTCATTATAAACAAATTTCAGATAAAATTTTTCAGTTGAAATTCATTAGAAGAAAGATTAGACATTTCAATGTCAGGCCACATCACCTTACTTTGGTATCTTACTGTGTCCAACATGGGGTTTCTGAATTACCCTCTGGAAGTGCCTGTCTCCACTGATTGGAAGATCAGCCCTAGGCAAGATGAATCACCATATTAGTTGGCATGGTTGTCTAAGAGGTGGTAACCAACCAAATTAGAGCGAGTTTGGATGCTATCATTTTGCTGGGCTGACTGTTACTATCAATCACATTTATTTTTATGAGCACTATGAAATTGTATGAATTCCAGAGAAACTTGCTTTTAGAGGAAACAATTTGATTTTGACAGTTTGCCTGTGGGCAGTGGAAGGTTTACAATACAAAGAGGTAGAAAGAATAGGATAATAATAGAAAAATTTTTGTCTGGATCCTGCCCCAGTGGGTCTTTTAATCAGACACTAGCAGAGTAAGAGGCTAATCCTAAGATGCTAGTGAAATCTTATGATGGTCAGTTTGGACAAATTTTAAATTTAAAATTGGATTTGTACATGTCACTAAATACAAAATAATAAATAAGTAGTTTTATTGTTTGAGGTGCCTTGCTATGCTAGATGCGTGTCCGCTGTTTTGCTGGTATTGCAGCTTGTCTCCTTCAAAAGTCTGAGCAGCAGAAGTTGACATGAGGCTTCTAATTGGGTTGTAGCATGTTGCTGGCAAAAGAAAAAAAGTTTGATAACCATGTGGATGGCAAGTCCTTTGAAATTACCTTTCCTTGCATTTTTCAGAGTAGTTATTCTGACTCTGTTAAATCTCCAGGTAAAACTTTCCAGGAATTAATACTCCTTTGCATCAGCCTTTGTAATGTGAAAGGCAATATTTAAGTCCTTCCTAAGGGATGAAAAGAAGCAGTTGTAATGGAGACCAGAGCAAAATAAAACCTCCCACAGATTCAGAGGAAACAGCCTCCCAGAATCTCTCACATTCTGTTAGCTCGTTTCCTTTGAGTGTTTGAGCCTGGAGCCCAGGACAGATCCATGATGCTGGGCAACGTCTTCCCATTGTGAGAGAACCATGTGATAGCATTGAGGGTTTGCAGAGCCAGGAGGTCTCCAGCTGCTTCTTCCAAAGACAACAGTGAAAGCTTTGCATTCAGAGCTTCATTTGTGCATTGCCCTCAGTATAAATTGAAAGTGGCTCTGAGCTGAACGTGAATAAATTATTTAACTCGTCCAGCCCCACCAGCCTTTCTGAAAGCATGGTGTGGATCTGTGGAGACTGTCTATGTGTGTGTGTGACAAGAAGGTAGGGCATGAACAGAGAAAGATGGAAAACAGAAAATTACTTGCTGAGTTGTTTAAAATAAAGGCTGGAAATGAGAACCAAAGACACGGCACAAAGTAATCGTGTTGGTTAAACCAGAAATTATTCGATGTCTGAGAATTTTGAGCTCTTCTGAGGTCTCTTCTGCTTTTCTACAGCAGAGATTTAACACCAGTAAGGGAAGCAAAAGAGCCCTTAAGAGGCCTAATCTGTGCACTGCAGTGAAACTTAATCTTCAACTCAAATCTGTGTCTAGAGATCACAGGGAGAAGACTGGAGATGTTGTTGATTTCAACGAGTGCTTACCCACATCTAGGTATTGAAGTTATTATGTTTTTATGTAATGCACAGTTACTGATTAAACCCTGTGAGTCAGCAGAATAACACATGTCGGGGGCAAAAGTTTGGACTCTACATAAACAATGAAAGACTTCTGCTCTGTGAGGACTACCAGCTATTCCCTCTGCAGAGTATGCCTCTTGGGTGGTGTTCAGGAGGTGTCTGAAACCTCCACAGATCTATCTGTGGGAGCTCCAGGTGAGGGAGGATGCTCAGGGAGCAGGAAGATCCTCGCACTATCAGCTCCACCCCAACTTTGTTTTAACTCCAACAGTGAAACCTGCTCAAGGTGTCAAGGAACAGCTAGATTTAAGTAGGACTGAGTGTATTAAGACTAGAGCTATGTGTTAAGACTAGATATAGGCATTATGTATTAAGATTCTCCAACTCTTTCACTTGTGTTACTCATATTGCAGTTAAGTAACATTCTATTAAAATTGATTTTGTAAGTTTTTTTCCAAAAATGAGCAGGACTGATCCGGTCACACCATTGCAATGACATTACAGGCTTGACTATTGCAACAATGAAGTGAAACAGACTTTTTAAAATGTTAACTTTTATATTAAAAAATAGCTCACACCAAGTCATTTATTATAGTCACGTTTCATTAACAGTAAATTTAACAAAATCACAATATACATATATAGTATGTATTTATTTTTATATATCACTTTGTATTAACCATTAACTCTATGTAATAAAAATATATTACAACATTTGATATGTATTCACAAAGCACAAGCCATTGTAAACAGAATAGACAGCACAGGCCCCATTATTCAAAAATTTTATGTCAGGATTGAAATTTGCTTTATTGTATTCCTTTACACTGGAGGTACTAAGATAGCAGAATTTTATGTATCTGCCTTTACATGAATGAATCTGTATTTCTGAAATATCTATAGGGAGACTATTGCAGTTTAGCTTACCCGAGACCGTAAATTCAATGTTATTCCATGGCATTTTTGAGTGTGTTATCATTACAATTTGGTCTGTGCATCACCCTATCCATGCAATTTAGAAAGGTTTTATTTATATTGTCATTTTTTCCAAACAAATAGCCCCTGCAATTACATCCCATTTTTATACCAAAAACGTAAAATGCAATAAATTATAATGATATATTTATAATAATATGATCAAAACATGCCCTATCTACAGCAGATATTATTAATGTTATTCCAGTACTATCTTTCTTCAGACTGGCTAGGTGCTTTTAGAAGAAGGAAACCATCTATTTTCATTATTTGCAAAACAAAACCAACAAGTTTAAATACACAGGCTGGACCTTTTACACCTCTCATTGTATGACTGGTTCTTACTCATCCAAGTAACCCCACTGTCCTTACAGCAAGGATTTGTAAAACCAGCCCCTGATTTTTTTTTTTAAAAGCAAATAATAATCTAATAATCTAATCTAGGGGAAAATGTTTGTATCTAAGTGTATCTGGAAAGACCATTATTACATTTAGTATATTACATTCCTGTAAGAATTCAGAAGGGAACAATTGGTGATTGCCAAATATATGGCATTGTTTTACCCTAAAATGGTCCTAAGAAAATAAAAACACTGCAAAAAAAGTCTATGGTTTAGAAAAATGCCCTGTGTATAAATAAAGGTAAATCAAGGCACCTTTTAGTTATCTATTTTCCAAGGCAATCTGTGAAAACAATTTTTCAAACATCTCATCTGGGAAGCCCTATGGTTTCTGTTATATAAAGACCCATTCTGTACTCTGACTGATGCAGGTAGCTTTATTTTACTTGAATGAGGCTGGGCTGGATGGTAGAGCATGGAGAAATCATCCCCAGCCTTGTCACATGCTTGCTGTATGACCCTAAGGGCACCGAGTATTTTATTGACATTTTGTTCCTAACAAAAGTAATTCCATTAATAAGTTTGCTTGTTTTTGTTTTGTTTTGTTTTGTTTTTTAATGCAGCTCATTAATCACATTAGAAAACCAGAAGGAGAAGAAATCACCTATCTTTGCATAAGGATTTCATGGGCATAAGGTAATATAAAATGTTTTGATACCCCAACAGAGCTTCTTTCAATTTTTGTCCAAGACCTCAAGGTAGCCTAAGTGCACTAGGACTGAACAGGACTACCTGTGATGGTCAGCAAGAGGAAGGCTATGGCCGACTTTGCACCCTGGGCCATGTTGCATTCCCACCAATATCTTACTACGATGCCCTGGCATTTCATTCAAAAGCACCGCTTTTCTTTTTCCTTAGGAACTCCTGCTGGGTCCAAATCCCAGGAGCATGGAGGCTTTCAAATTTTTTCTATTTCTATGATTTTTTTACAAAAGGTTTGCTTTAAAGCTCTCGTTTTATAACTACAGTGACTAGAAAACAGTTTCCTAGTATTCAGTAATAACTCCAAATGGATATCCTTTTCCTGTATACAACTCTGTAGATTATTAATCAACCATGTGCACTCGTGCCTTTGGGTACATTGAAACCATGTGCAATAGCATTTCTTCAACAGAAGAAAAAACCCTAAACATATTTTACTACACAATTACCACCCATGCATGCTGTCACACACCTGATGCATTTGCTTCTCGATACACACATTTCTGAAGTGCACTTACAGTCTATAGGGCTTTCTTTCTTATAAATATAGACATATATCGTAAACTATAGCAACCTCTCTAGTTCATTAGATCACCATTATTTGCTTAAAAAACAGCAATCCTAGATACATATTTACATGGTACACACTGGGACTACAGGTAAGAAGTGGACATTTTACAAAGACTGCAGCAGCTCTTTTCTCCATGTAAACTTTTACACCTCCCAACAGGGACAGCTGCCTTCTTGAGCAGGATGGTTTTCACAAAGAAAAGTCAAAGATTTTTGATATATTGAATGCTGAAAGCATAAAAAGCAAAAAAAAAAAAGAAAGAAAAAGAATTAAGGCTAAAATGTTTTTGTTCTCACTTATTCAGACGTGGGGAGGCTACAAAGATATAACCCCTGATTCTGCAAACACATTAACCTGTGCTTAGCCCGAAGTATCCAGGGCTACCCACTGAAGCAAACACATAGTGACTGTAGGATCAGGAACTAATAGCTTCCTGTGCTGAATGTGATGTGCTAAAATATGTAGTGATTTTTAGGGTCAAGTAACAATGAGCTGACATAGGCGCGAAGTCCCTGGCTTTGCTTTTAAGCTTCATTTAAGGATAAGAGGATTTAAAGTGGGGAGAAGACAGCTCTAACAGTAGTGAAAGACAAACAGTTGCCAAAGGGTTGTTTCAGAGGTATTCACCATGCATGTGAAAATGTATAGGACAAAATATTCAGAGCCCTCAGAGCCTTCTTCATTTAGGCTTAACAGGGGTAAGGAAAATATGAAACCTTAGGCATGTAGGTCCCGGAAAATAAAATTACTTTCTGCAAGCTACCTAATCCTCCTGGGCTTTAAGAATTAGGCTGTCTCTTAAGGTAAGGCTCCTTCAGGTGCAGGCCATTTCTGGTCATTCAAACAATGTGAGTATTTCCCATATAGCCCATCTGAAAACCATTAGACTTTTTCCAACCCAACAAGGATCCTCCAATGGTGGCTGTGCTGCTCTTCTAACCTCAGCCCTCTCTATGGCTGCTACTGGGCTTTGACAGAAATTTTACCTTTCTCCTTGGGATAAGTGGGTGGCTGAGAGAGCTGGAGAGCTCCCAGTGTGAAAATTGGTCACTAGGAAAAGCTCCCTGCAGCCAGGGTAACATATCATTGCAATGGCAGCAAAACTGTTCCCAAACTTCCTGACCCTCAGCCTCCCCTTCACATCTATTTCTGCCCCAGTTTTATAACGTCTAAAACTGTTCTGATGCAGCTGTTTTGGAATTCAAGTACAAAATGTCTTCCCAAAATTAATAAAAAGTATGATTCTTTCCAGGAAGATTTTACTGTTGACTTGAAGCAGGCTAAGAGCATTTCCCAGCACTATTGCAGGGCAAACAGATGCACTGGCAAAATTTGGACACTACACTACAGCCAGAGGCAATGATGTGCCTCTTGAGGGCTGGACAAGATGCCTTCCAGAGGTTCCTTCCAACCTCAGCTGGTCTTTGATGCTGTGATACTTATGGCTACTGCTGCAGCAGTCATCAGGCTTTGTAGGGATGTTTGTAACACTTTTAATATCTAATTTTGATTTTTTTCAGAAATAAGGGAGGTTACAAAAAATCTGATTAAGGGCCACTGAAAAGAGGTTGTTGGGGGTCTTTTGCTCAAAGAGTAAAGATGGGCTAGAACCTATTTAGAGAAGAGCCATGTGGTTGCGTGACATTGCAAGCAGGCACATATGTACAATGAGGAACTCGCTAAATCCTATATTTACATCTTTCCATTTGTAAATACCACAAAAACAGTGCCCTACACATTTAGAAGACACATCTATAACATCTTGGTATAGTTATCAAATGGGACCTAATCCCATAGTTGATTGAAACAACCAATTATTATGCTGACCTATGTTAGGAGAGGACCTGGTACTTATTATTTATTCAGTAAACTCGTATCAGTCTCTCAGAGTTTTTGCCAAATGCAATTACTCAGATCTTCACATTCAAACTGGCTCAACAACGTGACATAAACCAGGATCCTAGTTCACAGTTAGGGCTCTGAGATTATATAAAGAACTGTAAAATAAACAGAGGAAAAAGCTCAGAATCGGCAAAACAACATAGTGGATTAAATTCTCTTAATCGCCTGCCAGTGTCCGGCCTGCCAAATTTACAAGATATGAAGAAAATGTTAATTGAACATGCGTGTGAGAAATAGATATTGCATATGGATGGCAGATTCCAACAAACAGAAAACTGCACATTGCCTAAGCAGCTGCACCATTTTTGCACATGCAGTTCCATATATCGGGCACACACTGTAGGCATACTTCACAAACTTAAAAAAAAATATTTAAATAACAAATTGAAATTCCCCCCTCCCCCCACGCACATACACGCATTCGTGTTAGACAAGAGAACTGTTCCTCTCTATGATCAGAGGTAATAAAGCATTGTGCATTACATTTAACCATCCTTATCCTAACTCACTCGAGTCAAAGTGTTGTAGAGTACATATAATACTTAGCAGACAGTTACTCATAGCTACATTCATCACTTAGACACACATTTTAGAAAATTTTGCCAGTTACCTATAGGATTTCAGCTGAATATCTAGCACTTGACGAGCCACAGTATCATATTTCTAGTATCGTGTAAAATGTCCTTGGGAAATGCTAGGTTATTATTTTATTTTGTATACTGACTCAGTTTGTCAAGCAGCAGCATTTACAACCCTCGCTTGCTTCAGATGGTAGAAATATGACAATGTGTCAGAGAGCTGATGTAAGTAAGGGGAAATTATATTTATTCTCTGGTATAAGATTAATTCTAGAAGAAAGGCACCCTGAAAGAAAGACAAATTTTTAAACACATACAAGGGGAGAGATTTATTGCTCATGGTGACACATAAATCAGCCAGTGACTGACTGTGATATACAAGCATAATGAGACAAGTTCCAATGCTGTATTCTTCTCCATCTTTTACTAGCCCTCCCAAATGTACATTTTATTTTTTTTTCTGGGAAATTATCTTACTCTATTTGAATAATTGATTTAAAATTTCAAATCCTTCTGGGGCTAGGTTTATCGACATACAAACCTCCTATTGACCCTGGCAGCAGCCTCACCTGTAAGCTGACAACAACTGTGGACTATAAAAAGTCATCCTGTTGCAATTTACTTCAGTAAAAGTGGTCTTTGTGAAATGCATAATGATCTGATATAGAGTTTTTTCTCTTTTAAAAATCACTAATAATCAACTTTCTAATATCCTAATTTTTGATACAATCAAGACTTCAAAATGACTTGAATTTCTTAAGAAACAAATATTGAACTGGGTGTTTGTCTCGATTGCACCTGAGAAAATGATGCTAAATCCAAGAAGTAAAACGATTAAAATGAGGTAGACCATTTAATCTTAAGGGCTAATGTTGAATGCAGTGTTTACTTTGAACACAAATACAATCACAGAACTTAAGTATGTTCTGTGTNCTAGAAAAAAAGAAAGAAAAGCCATACTCATGAAAAATGTGAATATAGTCCTCCCCTTACAACCTTTCTAAGACTGAAAATGTATATGTGAGGTCTGTTTCCCAAGGACGGGACTAAACAACACCTATCAGAGCATCGTAACCTCCAAACTTCACGACATTCTCGACTGTATATTTACTGAGGCTGGAATGGATGTGTTGCATCCTAAAAGGCTCTCTTGATCGTTTGCCTCAATAAATGTTGAAGAATTTAGTGCTAAATGGGATAGCTCCCATTCGGGATATGAGGCAGTCTTCAAAAGTGCCTATTTATTTGTTATTGGAATACACCCTTGGAGACTAAAAACTGAGCCCAAATATCTGAGGTAGAGCTGGATTTTCAACTCATCTGGCTCACTCAGGCCATCAAGGTACCTGATAAAGTGGCACCCCTCTCTGTTGAGTGCTATAACCTAACCTTTTTTTTTACTGTCTAGTGACCATCATGTTTGGGATCATAAACACTCNTAAGCTGAAAATTTTTGAAGTTTATGATCTTCATTATATTAACTCTTCCATTTATAAAGCAAGTGACAATGTAAATTGACAGATTAACCTGGTTCCTTGCAGCTCTAGTACCATGCCAGAGTGAGGAGCTAAGACAAGGTTCTCCACCTGACAGTTGAGGAGTTACCACACGTTCAGTGCCTTTGGGGTGAAGCCCCTCATGGAGTTACCTGTCTGGGCTTCGAATCACTGGCCAGAAACTTCAGCAGTGGACCCTTTTTGCAACATATGAAGCAAATTGTAGTTGCCATCATGTCTGTTCCATCAAAGACTGATATTCATGGGAGAGCTTGCAAAATGGAGCATGATGATGTTTGCAGAATGACTGATATTGATAATTTAGCATAAATGATAGGGAACATACTAATTTAACTCACTAACCTTTGCTGTCAGGGATTCTGCAGAGCTATAGGCATCAAACAGTGCTCTTTGCTTGGTTGATACAGGAGGTGGTAACTAAAAAGTAATCCTATATTTTTACTACTCAGGGCTTTATTTTCTCAATATGGTTCTGACCAGAGTTTCTCACTATGGTATTGACAGTCAGAATATGAGCCAGCTGTGTCAGCTGTTATTTAAGCTGCTATTCCACGCATGAAGCCTAATTAACAAAGACTATTCCAAATCTGGCCATGTATTTGACATTTACCCTCACATAAGAAGCTGTGTACTTCATGGCTACTGGAGACAGAAGGTTTCCTGACCTACCCAGCAAAAATAAATCCAATTTCTGGTGTTGAATTGCTGCTGTCTTATGGATTTTAAGTTGCTTTGAAAGAAAAATTGTCCTTTAAGTAACATATCTGTAGGGAAAAAAAAGTGGTGAATAACACCTCAGAAAGAGCGTTTTTTTTATTCCCTACCCTAGGCATAGGGCCCAGTTCTGCAGCTTTGGGAAAAATCCATCTCTTTATAGCTCAGATATACTGGAAGGCAGGCAGAAGGCATCCTGACCTTTCTGTCCTATCTACCATTTTCATTTTTTGGAAATTTAATGGGGAGAAAACTAATGGGATCCTGTGGAAGTTACTTTAAATACTTAGAGAAGACATGGCTCAATCCAGTCTGTAGCGTACTTCAAAAGTGATTTTTCCCTCTGTCAGTTCTGCAGGATTGTTCAAAAAAATATGTATTAGAGATTGAAAGCTATGTTGGGCATTGTATGAGTATCTAGGTAAAGATTTTTCTATTATGCTTTTCCTATTAAGAGTTTTTCTATACAGGACCTACTCAAGCAACTAGATTGGGGTAGTTTTTGTAAAGCCAGCTTGGCAGCCCCATCAGAGGGAGCGTTACCTGCAGCCAGGGAAAAATACAGCACAAAGATCCCTGTGCAGCTTTTTTAGAATGATCATTGATGGTACTGATTTGCTCCCATGACTTTCATGAGTCCTCTGCCGAGGACTAGCTTTTCACCCTCTATGTGTGTGTAACTGCTGATGGAAATCAATGGGAGGTTTGTATTTGTGAAGCTGGCAGGGCCACAGATCAATAGCACTCTTTTAGTTAAAGGCAGGAGGTACAAAGCAGCCTACTTCTCTTAGGTGTTATGTGGGCTACTGGAGGGACATGGACTGGGCTTCAACATGTCCATGACTGCCTCCCAAAACCTTGACAGCCGAGGATAGCTACTAGGGATAGGCCAGATACTTTTAATTCCCATATATCTTTTTATGTGCCTTGTAGGTCCCATACCGGGCTCCTCATTCGTTCAGCTGCAATATATTCCGATTGTGAGATTCGCTTGTGAGGGCAGAGGAATTGATGGAACTTCTTTTGAGGATCTTGTTTATGATGTCTTTCCATGTCTTCTTGTACTGATGCCGTAGCAAAGAGTACACAAAAGGGTCTGAAACAACTTTGCTGTAAGCTAAGCACTTGGAAATGATTCCCCAGTGGGAATTGATGTGGACCATAGAGGATAATTCAACAATTCTGTGGAAAGAGGAAAGTTGAAAGAGTGAATGTTCATATTAAAAGCAGGGAGCAATTCCACAACTGTAAGCCAATGACACCCCTATCTCCCA
>VZZY01008390.1:150954-211792 GCA_013400335.1 Eurystomus gularis
GGGATATGAGGCAGTCTTCAAAAGTGCCTATTTATTTGTTATTGGAATACACCCTTGGAGACTAAAAACTGAGCCCAAATATCTGAGGTAGAGCTGGATTTTCAACTCATCTGGCTCACTCAGGCCATCAAGGTACCTGATAAAGTGGCACCCCTCTCTGTTGAGTGCTATAACCTAACCTTTTTTTTTACTGTCTAGTGACCATCATGTTTGGGATCATAAACACTCTGTGGTAAGCAGGTCAAGACTTCACAGAAAATTTGCTGCTGATGAAAAATATCCTGCAGCATCTCCTCATAAAGTCATTTCCTACATAACATATCCTCAACCATTACACTTTTAATCTCTGTGCCAAAACTGATCCATATGGACAGTATGTGTTAATTTCTCTGATAACTCTAGGGTTTTCAGTCTTAATAAGATCTCTTCTTAGACAGTAACATTTCACTTCAATTTTTTTCTTCATTCTGTGCTTTTGTTTTGTGCATTTTTCTGGCAGTGTGTGTCATAAGATTGTATTTCTGGCAGCTGAAGTTCATCACAGACTTAATATAGCTCTAAAGGGAATGAGTTTAATCTGCCCAGGTATGCTTCCTGATGACTTTCACACTTACTGTCACCATTGAATCCATCATGCACAGCAAATCCAACCACAAGTATTGTAATAAATTGTTTCTGCATCCCCTAACAGTATTTTCTAAATATTGATGTAAAACCATACTTGGAGCACTAAAGTTAGAGATCGGGGCACAAATTGCCATTGCTTGGTCTCATGGGAGTCATATTCCCCTAAAATTAGCTATCTAAAAATCCAGCATCTTGTAAATTTTTAACTCATTAGAGGAGGGAGGGAGAGAAGGAAGAGATTTATATACTCCTCACCCCTACACTAGCACAGATAGTTCACTTTGTACTGAGACCAAGTATTTTTGACAGTGAAATATTGATAACTCCACAAGGTTTTCTTTCTCCATGTCTTTGAGCAGTACTGAAGGGCAGTTCTCTTCAATATGTCTCTACAGCTGTTGAGAAATTATTGATTTTTCCAGAGGACAAACAGCCACATGTACCGGCAGGGAGCCCCACTGCAATGGCAAGTAAGATCTTTGCTGAAACTGTCTTTGGCAGCAAGTGCTCTTAAACCTGCCTGGAAAATACTTCAGTTGCTGATGTTTCTTCAGTCAGCACCATTTACAGGGAGCATTCTGAAGTGTGGTTCCTGCAGCAGCAGTGACTATAGTGTTGGTACTTCAAGCAGTTTAGAGATGAGGTTTCCCCCCCCCCCCCAGTCATTTCGTTCTCATTCTATAAACTTTCACTACATTGTGTTGTTTAAAACACACTGGCAGATGGCATAGAATCATATAATCATAAAATGTTTTGGATTGAAAGGGACCTTTAAAGGTCCTTTCATCCAACACCCCTGCAGGGAGCAGGGACATCTGCAACTAGAGCAGGTTGCTCAGAGCCCCAGCCAACCTCACCTGGAACGTTTCCAGGGATGGGGCATCGTCCACCTCTCTGGGCAACCTGGGCCAGGGTCTCACCACCCTTATTGTCAAGTTTCTTCCTTCTCTCTAGTCTAAATCTCCCCTCTTTTAGTTTAAAACCATCACCCCTTGTCCTGTTGCAACAGACCCTGCTCAAAAGATTGTCCCCATCTTTCTTATTTGCCCCCTTTTGGTACTGAAAGGCCACAAGAAGGTCTCCTTGGAGCCTTCTCTTCTCCAGGCTGAACAATCCCAACTTTCTCAACCTTTCTTCATAGGAGAGATATTCCAGCCCTCAGTCATTTGAACACATAGGTGGGACTAAGGAGTCTTAATTTGTTACACCACTGACTGTGAGCTTCTGTCTTCTCTCTCTGTTCTGGCTTGCCTAGACTGCAAGCTCTGTCTCTTCCTGGATATGTGTGCTGGGCTTAACTCCACGGGTCTGTAGCCAGTGCTGGAGCCTTAGCCACTGTCACAGATTTGGCAGCTCTAATACTGAGCATAGTGTTGTGTGCTTTGTGCTAGCGATTTGATTGCTTTGTGTATCGCTTCCATTAGAAGTGAGGTGCACCTGTACAACGATGCTTTTAGGGATGGTGATATTAGCCACAATACTCTTTGGACTCACAGACTTGTGAGACATTTGAAGTGACCAGGCTATGTTACATGAAAATACTTGGGAATTGCTCTTGCCCCACCACTGGTGCTGCTTGGCTCTGCTGATCATTGTAAGCAGCTTGGAGATACCGAAGAACTGCCATCTGTCCCATTTCTCTCTCCTCTCCAGTAAACAAACACTGCTCTTTCAACCTCTCCTTGTAACTCATGGTTGACATCTTTCTTACAAAGCAGGATCCAAACTCAGACATAATTATCATCTCCGCAAGCTGCTGGGGGGTCTCATCTGGTGTATTCTCTCTTATTTAATAAAATGTAGCTTATGACACCCACGTTAATATGCTCTAAAATGAGAATCGACTGTTTGGAAATTAATCATCTACTGAGTCATATTTACTTTGTAATCTACCATAAGCCACCCTTCTTCTTGTTATTCTCCACTTCACATATTTGATGCCTTCTTTGCATTTTGAATTTCATCACGTTGCATTTCATCTGGTTGATTTATTTCTACTGAATGCTTTACAGATGTGAATTTGATTAAGTTTAATTAAATTCAGTGGGTGTCTTGAATGACCAAAATATGACAAATTTGTGTCTAAGTCTCTGTCAATCAGTTCTATGAGATGTTAACCATCTCCATTTGAAGTATATCGAATAGACACTTCAGGGTTGCAAGCCTAGACTTGCTAATTTTACCTTCATTGACTGATCAACTAAAAAACCTACGCTTTATTGATGGATTTTTAAATATTTTCTTTGATTATGTTCCCTAAGTGTCCTTGATATTTACACATTTTGTAATTCTTGTGTATCTTTTTTTTATAGTAAATTACATTTGCAGATATCAAGCAGCAAACACAGAAATGCAGACAAACCCTAAGCTATGCAATTCCATTTTGTGCACAATTAAATGTCGGTCTGTCAAGGCATATCACATACTTTATTGCCTTTGAAAGAGGGTTTTGTTTCTCATTTATGAGGGAAATTATATGCATAGCTTCAATTTTCATGAAAAGTTTCAGCCAAAAGGAAGACATTTTCTGTGAAGAAGCATTAATATTTCAGTGCTACCGGTAAATTAAATTCTACAGTTTCAACTACATAATTCCCTATCTTACTTTCATAAGCCAGTCTTCTACTGTCTGGTCTCCAATACCTTTTTAGTTCAAAGTGATAAGCTGTTTTGCTGTGCTAACTTGTTAATATTTTAGAAACTTATAATTCTGTAGTGTACGTCATGTCAAAAGGCAATCCAATTATTTTATTTCATTTCCAGTAAACAAATGAGAATGCTATGTTGAAGATTAAGACCTTGATCTTTTATGCAGATAGTACACATGGAACACCCTTTATATACATGTACAATGTTTTACTGAACATGTATACATCCAGCTGGAGCCTACTACAATGGCAACGTATCTGTTGTGTGTTGCTTAAATCTGAGAACTTAACTGAGTTATGGGGAAAATTCTGGGTAGACCAGGGTCTCAAACAAGCTAAAACACCTTGTTGTTCAGGAGTGAAACAAAGCTGGCACTGCATTTTGGAGCTGGTGGATGATGAAGTACTCACAAGAAGAAATTCAGCCCTTTCCCCAATAATTTGGATCAGTTCTTTAAGCTTTCATTCCTAACATTTCTGTTTGTGTCTAATTCTGATTTACTTCTTTTTCCTACACAAGTCCCATAGTATCAGAATTAGACCTCATTCTTCTCTTTTGTGTTAATGTTATGAATAAGCTGACCACGAGTTTTGTTATGTTGATGTTTTTTATTTATTTTCACTTTATTGATTAGTAGCCTGAACCTTTTGTATGCTGTCCCATTTTAATGATTGCTTCTTGATACAAAAATGACATTGCAGTGATTGTTAGCTGATTTACCCTTAGCCAGTCTTGCCTCTGAAGTACTCCATCCATTACAACAGGCCAGCTACTGTATGGGACTTTTGGACTCTTACAGCTCAACTTGCAAATCTCTTGTAGCAAATCTTGCAGACCATCACTTTTAGCTGCTGCTGTTCCCCAGAGCTGCAGGGACCACCTGTCAGCACACAGATATGAGGGCAGCAAGGCAGCACAGAGGTGTGATGGTAGCAAGCAGCACTACCTAGCTCATACCAAAACATTTTTCTATCCAGGAAGAAAATACCTGTCTCTTGCATTTGCTGCGGCTATTCATGAAGACTAGAAGGCCACTTTCCTTGAATATGGAGCCTAAGATTGCATAGGAAAATCATGTGTTTATGTGCACAAACAGGCAAGAACAAAACTTGCAGAAGAATTCTGAATTTGCTTGCCTACCCAAGCAGGATCTGCATATAGAAGGCAGGCAAAATAGACAGTTTTCTTACCCCTTGTCCCCCAGAGATCATACAAGAGAATTTTAATCTTTTTCTGCATGTTCCATCATCCTCCTCTGTAACCTGAGGGGTTAGGGCTATGAACTTTTTTCTGATATTACTTCAGGATTTTTAATTTAAAGCCAGTTTCTTCACACACATTGGCAGTGCTTATTAAGTTACATGAGCAAAGTCCTGTATTTCAGTGGGAAATGCCTGGAGTTGGAAATTAATATTAGAAATTGATGTGACTTATTTTAATTCTTCTTATAAAAAAACTTCTTGGAAAAAACAGGGTTTGAACCATGTTATTTAACTGCTGAACAGTAAATATAGCTAAATAAGAAATGTATGCTGATAGAATTTTTACAATCCAAGAAACAAGCTATACCTAGAAATATATAATATGGAGGAATACGTCTGTCATTCTGGTACAGTGGAAACACTGAATCAAGAAGAATCAGATTCTAGTGATATACTACTTAAGATCAGCCACTGCACTAATTAGAAGGGTGTTTTCTTAATAAAAGAGGTGCTTAATCTGATTTTTACCAGAATTTCTCTGGCTGGGGTTATAAGCACAGCTTCTTCACTGGTTCATGGCATTGCTAGAGACAGCTATTTGGTTTTAGTGTGGAAGCAGGAAGGTATTGTTTTTGGTAAAATGCTGTTAATTGCTGCTTTCAGGTCTCGATTCACGAAGTACTAAAAGCACGCTTAATTTAAGCATATTGCTGATTAGCGCGGGCTGTCTAACTGAGAGGCTGAACAATGCATTTCATTGGCTATCTTCTGTTGGCTGCCCTGAGCTGTGATTGAGTGCCTCGGTCTTGTGAATGCAAAGCGCTGGACATAGCCCAGAAAATACTACTTCCCTACATGATTAAGATCCAAAACCTCCTAATCCCCTTGACTTCAACACCCTCAACTGTATGTGTGAGGCACAGGGAAGGATAGTAATGCAAGTCCTCAGATACCTGTCCCTGTGGTGTAGTGTCCAGCAAGGTCTCTTAAGTAGCTGAAGAGGCAATTCCCTGCATCCTGTTGTGCAGAGATCCTCCTTGATGTGTTAGAACTGAAAAGACCAGGAAGGTGACAGCTTCTGGGTAGAAGGTGTCTGACCAACACCCAACCCTTCGCGCATTCAAGACCCTACATCTTGACTCTTCTAGTCACTCTCTGTGGCAAAGCTATTAGTCCTGAATAGATTGAAGACTTGGGAGAACATTTAAGTCATCCTTGTATGGACTAAAGGGAAGAGGGTCAGGATTTTTCTAACCACTCTTCTGTGTCTTAGGGCTACCATGATGACACAGAGTTAAGAGGGGGTGGGGATGTGGTGCCTGAATGCTGGGCTAAAATGCCTATGGAGAAGCACAAAAATACTTCTGATAGTCCTAGTTGGAGCACTCAGTTTCAGGTCAGAGCCACAAGCCATTCTGTGACGGTGATGATTTCCATTAAGTTCAGAGAGCTAACATGAACTGAAATTTAACCACTTGTAATGAGGCAAATACTCCAACATCTCATAGCCTGAGAACTAAAGCCATAATTATATAACCTTTCGTACCCTTTTAGAGTGTATGGCATGGAGAGTGTTCTTGTAACTACTAAGCAAAAGTGAAGGTAAATCTAGTAACGCTGTTACAAATGTATTTACAACACTGTTGCAAACAAACAGCATGAATCAATTAGCTATTATTGTTACCATGAACACAAAAACAATGTGACATACAGGTTTCCCTTTTCACTAAGAGACTACAAGACCTTCTTGTGAATTGTTTTGTTAAAAACAGAAATTTACAATATTATACTGAATTGGCAACACTTGGAGTTGGCTACATTGGCTGAGTCTTAATTCAGCCTTTTCAATGATTTCTTTTTATGATGGATCTGAATTTGACTGAAGTCAACCTCAATGATTTCTATTTGATAATAGTGGAATAAGAGATACTTTAATTTTTTTTTTTCTTTCTCTGTTTCCACACAGTAGCATTTCTGTTTTTCTACAGTCTTTTAATAAGGAATGCAAGTTGTGCATTTCCTTCAACAACTAGATAACAGTTTTCTGGATATAATCACTTTGTCATATTTTTTATGTCATTTGAGTAATTTTGTGTTTGCCACAGGAGCCATTTCCAAAGATAAGCTAGTAGAGAGATAGACATCTGACCATATATCACTAGGATTTTTTTTTAGCTATGAACCAGAACAGCTGTGATATTTGATGATTATGACTAATAAACTCTATGCAGTCAGACAAAATTGTCATTTAAGTCTGTAGACCACATTCTCACCTCAGCTGGATCTTGTTGACCACATTTTTACAGTCTGACCTGTTCAGACCAATGTCATCCCCTGCAGATCACCCCCTGAACCAGGGAGGAAATCTGAGGAGTGGGTGACTACTTGATCTGAAAAAAGTCTGCAAAACCTTGTGAACTGACTTCCTAAATCACTCCCATGCAACCAACATCTCAATTGGGCTGATGGAACAGATTCATGGCCCACAGACTGCATCAGGATTGTATCAGATAAGTACTATCCCATTTTATATGGTTTTGTTAGAGCAGTAAATGCAATCTCTGTTATAAGAGTGGAAACGGTGCATAAAATTTCCACAGGAGACTTGAATCATCTTCTGTCTCACAGTGCCCTACTTCTCTGAGTTAAGAGTGCATCTCAGTAGACTTTTCCAGTATGTAGGTTCGCACTTACCTTGTAATTACATAAGGTGCAAAACAAAGTATAAAAGTACCAATAAAGGTACTTATTTTCTTTGTTGCCCGCTGTCTCCGTCTCTTTTGTTCTTCTAGACAACGTTCTCTTACGCTGTGTGACATTCAACACAAACAATAACATGAATCATAATATCAGGTAGCAGATTTTAATGGCTTTACTTATGGAATGATGGAAATCAATTGTCCCAGTAAGTGTATTCACATCAATGCAGTGCACCTGGTATGGGTTTATATGGGACAATACCAAGTATTAATGCACTGTATTATCATCTTACCCTCCAAAAATGATTACTGAGAAATACATTATTAGATATCTATATGCACACACCCCCATTATATCGATTTATATATAGTCAGATTGGTGGAATTCAGCCATTAATTCACTTGCAGCTCCTTTTTTGAATTACTGTAAGGTCTTGCAGGCCAGAGTTTGCCTCATGATATTAAGAGATGTGGAAAATATCCAGGGTGGGGTAGGCAGCATTCTCCTTCCCTAGAAACAACAATTCCAACACCAGTACCTTAGACAGGAGAAACTTCCCAGCAAGATAAGCAATAAAATATAAAAAAATCACAATGGCAATAAGTGCTCTCTGAACTTTCAGCCCAACGTTGGAGCAATCATTGTACCCTATAGCTGTGAACCGTGTGGCGATAAATATTCTGGCAGCCTGCGCAGCTCTGCATGGCCACTGTGCTGAAGGCTCTGCAAAGCCAGGAATTACATAACAAACCCACAGTGCCGTGATGTTCTGACTCCTCGCCTCAAACCAGTCTTGTTCCTGACTAAACAGATCCAAATTAGTCACACTCCAGTTTTTTTTTTCCTACCTGTGTCATTTTAGGACAAGAGCTTCTCCTTTGAGTTTCCCGATGATGGTCTCACCAGGCCACCAGAAAGCTGCTAAGACCCTTGGTGTGCTGGCAAGGTGAGGGGAGCACAGGGTTGAGGCCAGGCTTCCACCAGAGGAAATCCCTTTTGAAACCAACACTTTCCTTGCAAAACGAGTGATAACGTGAAAAGCCATCCTCCTCCTCTACCTGCTTGTGTATCTATCTCCTGTGCTGGTTTTGCTTTTTGAGGGAAGTGGATGAATTACTGTCTTCTCCAGGCAGGTAGGTTGGATGGGTAGCACTGTTTGTATCTCCCAGACCCACAGGGCCATCTGTACCTGAGCTAGTTCCTTTAGGAAAGAGCAGAACCAAAGCCAGACTCTACTCTTGAAACCCCTCTCTACTCAGCTCTTGTGAGACCCCCACCTGGAGTACTGTGTCCAGCTCTGGAGCCCCAGCACAAGAAGTACTTGCACCTGTTGGAGAGGATCCAGAGGAGGGCTACAAAGATGGTTAGAGGCTGGGACACCTCTCCTATGAAGACAGGCTGAGAGAATTGGGCCTGTTAAGCCTGGAGGAGAGAAGGCTCCAGGGAAACCTTACTGTGGCCTTCCAGTATCTGAAGGGGGCTTACAAGAAGGTTGGGGAGGGACTTTTTACAAGGGCTGGTAGTGATAGGACGAGAGGTAATGGGTTCAAACTGGAAGAGGGTAAATTTAGATTGGAAATTAGAAGAAAATTCTCTACCCTGAGTGTGGTGAGACACCGGAACAAGTTGCCCTGGGGGGTTGTGAATGCACCATCCCTGGAGGTGTTCAAGGCCAGGTTGGATGGGGCTTTGAGCAAGCTGGTCTAGTGGGAGGAGGCAGGGGGGTTGGAATGAGATGAACTTTGAGATCCCTTCCAACCCAAACCATTCTATGATTCTATGATACATAGCAGTGCTGCTACGTGTTCACTCCTTGCACAGGTCTCATGGCAAAGCAATCACATCTCAAGCAAACAGAATGGTCTGGACCATATGCTGCATTTTGAAACTGCTTGGCATTGGTGTCTCCTTTTTTTATTGTACATTTGTAATTGATGACTCACTGTCAGATTCTGCACTCACAGATGTTTATAGCTGCGAGGTTTATGGCCATACCCTTATGTTGTTTGCTGTACCCGCGAATGCTTGATCATCATCTAAATGCATGCTATGTCCCAAGGATCTCAGCATGCTTCAATTATCTCTGTGGCAGTGAGTTCTTATGTTACCTTTTCATTCTGTTAAAGAAAACGTGTTTCCTTTGATCCATTTTGTATATGGTCTTGCACTTCCGGTCCCCAGAGCAGCTACCATGGTGGCAAAATGAGCAAAATACTGGAGGAAAAGGTTTTTCTGCCTGAAATAACAAATTGTCTTGCTCTTAAAGAACATGTCTACATAGAATGAAAACGTGTTCTGGACAGCTGCCATATTAGGAAGGGCTGGGAGAACTGGGCTTTTTCAGCCTTGAGAAAAGAAAGCTCAGGGGAGACCTTGTGTTCTGGTACATAAACAGTGAAGGTGGAGACTCCCATTTTACAAGGAGTCACATGGAAAAGACAAGGGATAATGGGTACAAGTTACTCCAGGGGAGATTCTGATTGGATAGAAGAGGAAAACTTTTCACAATGAGAACAATCAGCCATTGGAATTATCTCCCCAACACTGGACACTTTTAAGATTTGGCCGGACAGGGCACTGGGCCATCTGGTCTAGACTGCTTTTGGCAAGAAAGGTTGGACCAGATGATCCTTGAGGTCCCTCCCAACCTGGGATTCTATGATTCTGTGCTCTATGTCTGAGTTATTTGCAGTGAGAAGTAACAGCTGAGAAATAATAAAAGAGAAAGGCCACCTTTTTGAAGGAACATAATGTGCTTTTGGTTCTGTGAGAGCTGGAGAACTTCTAGTATTTTTAGGTGCAGACATATTATCTTAGAGGTTTGACAGCTTTGTTTAAGACCTGTGTTATTAAATTCATAGTATCCCAGGCACATAGTGACATAGGAAAAGAAATCACCAAAATAGGTTCAATTATGGTGGTGTTAGGATGTAGAGGGAGGTATATATTTTGTTTCTAACAGTTTCCTGAGTTACATCTTTTCCTCACTGGCACATAAAAAGCTGTCTTTGACTGCTGGAACTCACATCTGACTTGGGAAGTCCTGAGAGACTTCAACCAGTTTCTTTCATTCAGCCTTTCCAGATGTAGCTAATAAATACCACATCACAGAGGAAAGTGTTTTATCTCACTCCTTCATATAGACAATGTACACAGATTGGTATTTTGCTTTTGTGAACACTTTTATGCACCAAGATAACAACACATATGCGAGTTCCATAGTGACAGTAGTAACAGAACTGGATTATTGACTAAGCTTTTATTTAAAGATTTTAATATCCTGGAAAATCTGAGACACATCCCTTTGAAGGTCTCGTATTTTAAACAAAGTTTATGAGATACTGGATGTTAAGATCTGTAGAGCTGGATGCACCAAAAAGATAGTATAGATAATTTGAGTGAAGAAATACATGGGTTAATCACCTAAGTGAAGTCTTGCCCAAAGCTCTCACAATACCTAAGATATCTTGGTCTTAAGAACAAAGTCAAGGAAAAGCAGTGTCCAGTAAAAATGCCTAAGCTAACTTGAAAGGACATGTGCCTAAACATTCACACAATTTTGTGTGGTATTTGGAGGCTTCTTTTGTACTCGTCTTGAATGATCTTCAGAAGATCACTCGTGTCTCTCCAAGTCACAGGTAATAAAGCCATCTGTCAAAGTGCTTGTCGCCAGACCCCCTCGCGGGTAGATTTTGAGTCATAGGGAGCAGAAAATTGTCCATACACATTTCTCAGCATTGACACTAGACCGTGCAAAGAGCCAGAGGAGTCAAGGTAGTCTGAGGTGGGATTACAAACTTTGTTCTCTTGTGTGCCTTCTCCCAGCACCCATGTCTGTGCTGTTAGGTACTATAAGCAAACACTGAAACTGCCTGTATATATATATACCACTTATATAATGCAAATGATGCCTTCGCTATGTCAGAGCAAGGCAATCCAAGGTCTAACCCTTTCAGTGGCAGTGGCTGTCACCAGTTAAGGCAGCACCACTGTAGTGCTTAAGACCACCAGTTCTGTAGTCTAGAAAAGAAGCTAAAACTCTCCTCTTTTTAGAGAGAGACATAAAAAGAACCTGATGTGAGCAATATACGTTAACAATACAGATTACTTGCAGCAAAACGCCTGTACCACTGTCTCCTCTGAAGAAAGGAGGTATCATTCCCCCAGCCCCATTGAATCCACCCCTCAAGTGAGACGGTTACAAAATGCACAAACACCCTCAAATTAACCTAGACCACAAAAAATGCAGAGGAGGAGAAATACCATTGAGATTTTCACCCTTTTTCCTCAACTTTGCTGTGCAGTCCAGGCATACTTTAAGCATTAGGCATAATGCTTGCTATTTCAAATAGCCCCGGTGGGTTTACGGCACTGCCCTGGGAGGAACCACAGCATCTCATCGTGTGTGCAGGAACTAAGACCGGTCGAGGCACAGTTTAGCAACCAGACAGCACATAGGGCAGAAGGGTGGGTTTTTTTCCTCTTTGTGACTTGAGGGATAAGGGAAGATTTATACATGTGTTTCTCAAGAACAGTAACAGGACTTGCCCGAAGTTCTGCTCCACATTCTTCGTCCAGAGACAGATCAAACAGCTTAACTGGAGAATTTTGAGCAAATGTTTCTGTTCCTCTAACAGTATGCTGTCCTGCCCTGATCCTTCCAGACTTATTTGCCTTAGGCTAAGGAATCCCCTAAATATGACCTTTTTGTTTGAGGACAGCCACATGTGCTCTCGGTCCTGCAGCTCTGCTCCTGGCTGGCTGCACATGGAAAGAGCTGATGTTCACCTCCAGCTTGCAGAGCACAGGACAGCAAAGGGGGTCAGGTGGGTTGTCTGGCGTGGGACTGTCCTCTTTGACTGCTCTCAGCTTTCCTCTCTTCCAGGCAGACTTCTTCCCCAGTATTAGACACGTCCCTGCACTGCCAAATGCCAGCATTTTTCTGAAAGATATTTCCCTTCCCTTCAGTGTCTGACAGAGACAGTCTGAACCTTAAGATCCTGCCTCTGACTGTCTCTCAAGCATCACACGCATCCCTCACAGCTGCTCTGTCACCCTACCTAGCCAAACCATTTTGTCCCTTTTTTCCAGGCAAATACACGACCCTTTCTTTTCAAATGACCCACTCCAACCACACTAAGCTCTAAGACAAACTAGCTCCTCTGAGCAAGCCAGGCTGATTTCCTCTCCCACTCTGACCAGTGCCTCTGGTTTCCCCTTTGCAGAGCTCCCTCATTGACTTTGCCACCCTGTCTCAGTCATAACTGGGTCTTAGACCCATCTGCTCCATCTCCTCTGAGCCTCTCAGCCCTCAGCCAGGACAGGCTGATCCAACAGCCACCCTGTCTTGCTCTGTCCTGCCTCAGCTCTGCAGGTTTATTTCTCAAATCCCCATTTCCCAGGCAGATGCCTCGGGCTTGTCCTGCTGCTCCCTTTTAACAAGCCTGATCCCACATCCTTCCAGCTGTGCCTGTTTTAGTCCTTTACCTTTCCTCCTCTCCACTTCTCATGGGCAGAGCCAGAGAGTACTCCCAGCTCACACTGACTTTCTCCTTCCCTGTGCCCAGACACCTTCCCCAGCTCCTTGCTAGGATCACTGCCTGCCCAGCACCACCCTTGGACTTCCATCCAGCTTCACCACTGATCCAGGGAAAGTTATCTGTCCCATCCCCCCTCCTCCAGACAATTCTGCATCCCTTCCAGATCCAGGCACAGCCTATTCACACAAGATTTATAGTTTGTGCATAAACCCTGACGTGACACTTTTGCACTGCACCCCAGCACTCATTCGTCCCCATTTGGTGCTTGTCTTCAAGTCCATCATCCTCCCAGCTCCCGGAGAGTTTTCTCCTCCTGTGTCTAGGCACAAGGGGCTTGCTTAAAGACTCTCAGTTGAAATGAGCTTTATACATCCCTTGCTTGTCATACTAGCATAGCTACCCAAGTCTATCCCCCTTGGATTTAAGTATATGCATTCAAGCATATGCATTTTGCAGATGTTTTTCCCTTTCCAATTCTGCCTTCAGGAAAGATAAAGTTACAGCAATAGGGAAACTGCCAGGCAAAGGAGCAGCACGCAGCACCCAGCTTCCCTTCTGCAATCCCACCAAAGGGACATGTGCAACCTCAGCCTGCTCCTTCTCTGGGTTCCAACAACATTTTGGACTGGCAGTGCCAAAAGAACACAAATCTATCGACCACTAAATCTGCCTTTGGAAGCAAAAGGCGGTGATCTGATCGCTGTCTCGAAGGGAAGAACATGCTCAGCCAAAACTGCCAGTTTCTTTGCTCTCCCTGCCAAAACAAGCCCTTAAGCATAGCAAAAAAGAGTTGCTTCTGCAACCGGAAAAACAAACAAGTGAAAAGAAACATGCAGAATAGAAACTGGCAAGAAGTGTGTTTGTTTTCTCCCCCTCCCCATCCCCTGCTGTGACACAGAGCAGGCTGCATTTAACATAACACTGAACCCTCTGCCCTGAATCCTCTCGCTTGCTGAACACACAGATGCCTTACCTGGGATGGATGTCCACAAGCAGCACCAGGGTCTGCATAGTGATCACGTCAATCCGCTTACAGTGAAACCGTGCCACCTTCAGCACTTTTAGATATGTGAAACACAGGACTATTAGGGAGAGGAGGAAGCTGAGGGTGTGAAAGACCCCAGTAAAAATCACAAACTGTGTCCTATCCTCTGGTCTCTTGTTGTACAGGGTGCAGGAGGCATAGAGGTGATGGAAACCCACCCAGGAGAGAGAAGCTGCCACTATCGGGAACGACACTGAGTGTAACCACGTGTAGCTCAGGATGAGAGCAGCATCTCTGTACCTCATTTTGGAGTGATAACTTAGAGGGAAGACCACAGCAATCCACCTGTCAATGCTCAAAGCTGCCATGCTCAACATGGAGTTCGTGGTGAGAAAAGTCTCCAGGAAGCCCACAATGTGGCAGATGTGATCTCCTCCTGGTTGACTCTTGTAAATGATCCCAGCCAAGGTCAGGGGCATGTTCGAAACAGTCATCAACAGGTTGCAGAAGGTGAGGTTGAGGATGAACAATCCCGGGACCTGCTTGCGGATGTCGGCGCTGTACAGGAAGCACATCAGCACCAGCACGTTGGCCAGCAGGGCCACGAGCATCAGCACCACCACCACGAAAGCCAGGATCACCTCCCAGATGCTCATGGTGCGTCCAGTCTCACAGGAGGGACATCTCCGAAACTGCGCCGCGCCGGCACCCGGGCACCATGGTGCGAGGCGCGCTCACCTCGCCCTCCTCCCCAGCCTGCTCGCACTCTTGCATGCCCTCCGTATTTTTAGAAGAGCTGCAGGTTTTTTTCTCCAACCTCCCCCTCCTCGCTGCTCCTTTCCACGTCAACGCTTTCCGAGACGTGCACAAAAGCACTGGGAATGCCCATCAAACTGCGAGGAGGGCTTAAAAAATATCAGCAGGACTGAACCACTGTCTCCATTCGGTCCATTCCAAGGAGAGCAGGTTGTTCTGAGAAACTGCTCTCCTGAGATCCCTAATTATCAGCCCCAAGCTTGCAAGCAATTCACCGAGTGAATCGTGCTCTTTCTCTCTTGCTTTCTGTGTGTGTTTCTCTCTCTCTTGCTCTTTCTCTCCCCTCCCCTCTCCTCCAACCCTCACTCCCTTCCAGGCTGAATGTAACCTGCTTTTTATGATCACAGATAAAAACCCCATTAATGGATTAAAGCATGCACACTGCTGGTGATTCGCAAATGTGATTATGTCATCCCCGCTCCCCAACCCCTCCCCTTCTCCTGGCGATTGTGACTAGACTTTCCTCAAGAGAAATCCCATGCTTTCATTTAATTGATTTAGCCATTAATTTGCACACAGCCGTGTAACCGAATTCCTGCACTCCAGTGTGTTTCCTGCATTTTGGTGCATCAGTGTCACAGGAGATACTTGCTCTCAGCCAGGGCAGGGGCTTTTCTTTTCTCTTAATTAGCTGTGCTCAGACAGATGGGAAGAAATGGATGTATTCTGCTACTTCTCTGAAGCTGTCATTAGGCTACCGGAATGGTTTTGCTGCTCTAGATTAGCACTTTGTGGTCCTGTGTCTCCAAGCATCATGTGCAGGAGGAAAATTATTGCCTCTGTTTAAAAGCAGGGAAACCAAAGCTCCAAATGCCAGTGTCACAAGCCCAAGGTCATAGAGCAGGTGAGCGGCAGAGATGGCAACACGCTGCCCATCTTGCTATTCACTCAGTCTTTCTCCCCTTCAATAGCCTTTGGTTCTCCTTAATCAAAGCCTCCCTCCCTGTGAGCGTGTGCGCCCTGCGAGATCAAAACCAAGCAGCAGCCTGGCAAAGGAAATAGGAATGAGCCTGTTATGCACATAATTAGGCATTAAAATTAAGTTTGTTTTAAAGGACGGAGTGGGAACTGGTTTCCGATTGCCTTTCCTGTCTCTTTAAAACAGTTTTAATTGGGAATGCTGAGAGTTCATGAGCAATCAGGACAGCTTTCTCATCAACACAGCCCAGCCTTAATCCCTGCACAATAAGAAGGCAAAAGATACCCTGCAGCACAGTTATCAGTGGCTTAGTAAGTACTGCTGCACGTGTGCGAGAGCTGGAGGCTCAGGCGGATTTTTCCTCTGTGCTCGCAGCCCTCTCCGGTGCCGTGCACGCTGGATTTACAGCAGCTCTTTGCGGCAGACACAGCCTCATCCACTCAGCAGCAGAGCTGTCACCTTGCAGGATGTCAGGGCTTTGCCAGTTGGAGGAAGACCCCTTCTCTTCCACCTTTATTCTATTTTATTTTCTTAAACCAGGCTAATAGAGACAGAAGACTGTTATCTAAGACAGCATAGACTCTGCAGGACAGTTTGGCTGGGGATGTAGGTTCTCCATGCATGCACTCAGCAGAGGATGAGAGACCCAGAATACAAGACCAAGTCTATCTCTGCGAGGTCTCTGTCTCCAGAACACCAGAACATGTCCTCGTGCTGGTAGGAGGAGGAGCAGGACTTCAGTATCTGGTCTTTTCCTGAGAGGCGCACGAGAAAAGCCTAAAGGTGACTCCTTCTCAAAATAAAAGGGGTCTTTACCTTCTTAGGAGAGGTAAGCTAAGGAGATGAGAGAGAAGCTACAGATCTTGCTGCTATTGCATGGCACCAGAACCTCAGCAAGTTTTCCTGCTGGGTAGGAAGAACCAACCCTGACTGAGAAAGCTGTCCTAGCACCAGCAGCCTGAGCAGGGTATCCATGTTACAGGACCTAGCATGATGTCAGCTTAAAGCTCAGCAAAAAAATAAAAGAGAGCTGAAGGCCCTCAGGAAGAAGGGAGGCACTGAGAGAAAAACGTGGCAAGACTTGCTGGGAGACTGGGAAGGACATGGAAAAGAATGAGGGGAAAAACCAGTGACACATGGGAGGCAGGTGCTCTGTGACACTGGTAGAGGGGAATCTTATGCTCACCTGGTGTCAAAGTGATACGCAACTCCTCCTTCCTCCACTCAGCCTCCTCCTTGACTCAAATCAGTCCTGCAATGCCCTCAGCTGCACAAATCATTCCAAGCCCAGCAGCACAGGCACTTGGTAATTTAGTAATTTATCTTGCCTTTCAACGCAAGAGGCTATGGGTTTATCAGGGTGGTCTCCTGAAGCAGCGTTCTGTTCTCCTTTTAGTGAGCTGTGGTGCCTCCTGGATTCCAAAGCTCTCCTCGTGAGTAATTCCCAGGTGTGAGAGGGAGTCTGGCATCAGTGTGAAGCCTGGGCAGCCAGGAAACAAGGAAAATTGCATCCAGAGAAAAAAATATTAGGCATTATAGTCACGAAAGGAGGATTTTCCCAACGTGATCGATTGATGTGATAATGGGAGGCAGAAGGAGATGGTTCAGTGAAGCAGTGATGGAATACAAAAGGTCGGATTTGGGGGTGGCATGGGATAGACCTGTTGTGAGTGAGCCAATGTGGAGCTGATGTTGTGGAGGAAACAGTGGACAGAGGAAGTGTGGGAGAAGCCAGCAGGACTACGGACTGGCTGTACTGGATCCCTTTACTGGGGAGTGGAGAAACATATGGGAGTGGATAGCTGCAGGATGGTCAAAAGGAGTTGTGCAGCATTCTCTGCATGGTGTCTGAGCTCCTATTCTATTCTACTCCTATTCTATTCTATTCTATTCTATTCTATTCTATTCTATTCTATTCTATTCTATTCTATTCCTGTTCTCCTGTCAATCTATTCTGTGTTGTACAAGTTTCTCAGGTAAAGAGAACATTGTTAATATTAAGGCTAAGCTCCCAGTGTTTACAGGGACAATGTAGCAAGTAAAAAGGGCTTAAATCTACAATCAAGTGAAATCTTTCTAGATTTCAGGAGAAAGCTGAATTTTTCTCTTGATGACTGATTGGAGTCTGAATAAGTATGTTCAACTCTAAAGGCCCAAGTAATTTGCATAATTGATTCCCCTGTTAGTAATCCCTGCAGCTGAGGACATTTACTGCATGCTTTGGGATTTATTTATCATGCATACCTAAGAGAGCGTGATGGACCAATTAAGTAGCTTCATTTTATACAGATCAGGAGGAAAGAATAGGCTGTGCATATTTAATCACTGTAGAGGAAATGAATGTGTTGCCTGCAAGAGACTAATGGCAGGAATTGCAAGTTTGGTTTGTAGTATTTCAGTGACAGACTATATTATGAATTAATAATATACTAATAAATATCAATGCTCACCAGTGAGCTCTGACAGTACTAGGTCTGGGTTTAGAAGATTGGTAGTCCTTTGGCATTTGCTCCATTATCAAGCACACAAAACCACAGAACATCTATTGTACTTTATATATATAAAATGCTGAGGTGACTCTGTGAAGCAGCATGGCCCAGAAGATAGAGCAAGGGGCTGGTAACCAAAAGACCTGTGTCTGTTTTGACCACGAGGACATCGATTCACCAAACCTCTCCCATCTTTTCTTTGTCCCATTAATTCATGGGGACAAAGGCAAAGGTGTTTGTACACAATGAGGCCCTGGTCCTGGTCCTAAAGGCCTTATCTTAATCAAATGACTAATTTTGTCCACAAATGACTGGTTTTAGAAGGATCACACAAATCTCTTGCCATTCCTTAACAACAGCCTATAGCTAATGGATTTGTGGCCTACATACCACACGCATACCAGTTTACCCTGATGGAGATATAATTTGTACCAGTATTGTACCAAACAGGAGGGATATTGAAACAATATGAAACTCATCTAGATAAGAGATCAATTTATTACTCTCCATGTGGTTCTTTTTATTACATTTTTGTCTATATTTGTCAATGGACAAAGGCATCAAGCTGATTAAATCTTCAATATTTCGGGCTGACCTTTCAATTTCAACAAGTCTACAACAGGTGGATGGAAGATTTGTCTTTCGAGTGTTCATGAGGGGAAAAAGGTTCTCAGCATGTTGTCCCACTGAGACAATGAAATAGCTGCTTAAGTGAAATTTTCAAAGTTATGTCCTAAGTACCCTAGATGGGAGACTGTTCTGATGACCTAACTAAAACATCTAAGACACTCATTTCATAGGAATCTAATGTTTAAGGCTTTACGCCACTGAGAAAATGACTTGAAAATCTAACCTGAAAATGCATTTGAGACCTGATGCATTTCCTTTGTACAGAAGTTTGTAGCTCTCCAATTTTTCTCTGTCAAAATTGGGGAATCTTAGTTTCACGCTTCCACTGCACTTTCCTTCTGCTGTTGTCTCACCTTCCTCCTTTGATCAGCAGTGTACAAACTTGACAAGACTTTAATAACAGGAGTATTGACACATGGAAGGGATTGTTTTTCCCTTGTCTGTGTCTTAGCCAGTTCAAAGACAACCAATTTTCCCCAGAAAACCAGAGTGCCTGCAGACAGCCCACAGGTATTTCATCTCACCTCCATCAGGTTTTTCTTTTTGCTTCATGGCTGTTTGGAGAGTTTTTTATACACTCATGAACTGTAGAACTGGGTCATTTCACTTTATTGTCAATTAAACTAAATTTTAGTAACAGCAGTGTCTTTAGCGTGATTATCGGAAGGTCAAGTGTCACACTGGAAAAAACAAAGTGTTATCCTCTTTTATGTGAGTAAGATAATGGCTCATGAAATCATCATTCTGCTGGATTGATGCTAAAGTCTCACTGACTCCAGCCATCAGAATTTCACCATGTAAGTATAGTTCAGATAACGTGACTAATGACTTGTGTAATGTCTACGTGCTCTGTCAGGAGAGTAGACACACTTAACAGGGCAGCAGGCCCTGGTAGTTCATTGCTCCATTAGCAGTGTCAGAAGCGGTGGAGAACACTTTCTCCTCTGTGTCTGCAAAATTATAACTTTTGATTCACTGCATGGCCAGTGATCTGAGCCTTTGGTCACTGTGCCAGGACAAAGGCTCAAGAGGAGGAAGCACAAGGAAGCTCTTTAAACACTCATGTGAGTTGACTTTGGCCTGTCTTCAGTCCAGTACCATGCAAAAACCTTGGCAGGGTTGCTTGGTGGAGGGACAAGCCACAGCTCTGTGTCTCTATGGCACAAGCTGGCAGGGTCTCATGGTGCCCAGGTAGCTGCTACACCTTCTCTGTCACCTTCACTGGCCAAAATTTACTTTACTTCAGCTCCTGCTCTTCCTAGCTCCAAATAACTAGCATCATGCAATGGCTTCTTGCCAGGTTCCTTGCTCTCCAGCGAGTGCTGTGTGTTGCACACAGTGAATGTTGCATGGTAAGCTGGGACTAACCGGGGCTTACTGGCCAGCTCATGGGCCACTACTCTGGGGAACTGGGGAGACAAACCCTCAATTGTCTCATCATGCAGCCCTTGCACTGCAAGTGCCACGACAGCTACAGCAGCACTGGTCACCAGAAGCCCTCCTGGTGAATTCTTCATGCTCAGATTGTCACTGTCAGTTTGCTTCATGGAATTAAAGAAACATCAGTCCTGAGGCACACGGTTGATGCTTCTGGCACTTCTGCCTGCTGGATAGATTTCTAAGGGCTCTTAGGGCAGCTAAGGAAATCAAATCAAGGCAACGGCAGCAGCAAGCCACGTGAACCTTTGAGTCAGGGACTTTTGTGGGTGGATGAGTGCGTAGGTGGAAGGCACAGCTCTCCCTTTCCTCAGGCTGCTTCTGAACCAGGTGAAAACTTTCTTCCTGGGGACCAATTAGAGGGTGAGCAAACTCAGCCACTTGGTGTGAGTAGGAGAGTAACTTGGTCTCTCTGTGCTATTCCTGTAAATGCAAGATGTTAAATGACATATTCCAGCATGGGGTTGGGCTCACAACTTATACTGTAGAATGACACCGTGTCAGTATTGTCGATGGTGCAGATGTTGAGTCACACTTATCTTTGTATTGAGCTATGTTAGAATAGCATTCATTTAAAGGAGAGAGTGCATGGATGTATCTGCTTTATTTGGTTTATCTAGAAAGACAACAAGGAGGGCTCAAAGAAAAGCTTGCTCCACAGAATGAAAGTGCCCTACTACTTCTCACAAAAAATATATTTATTAAATAATATATTTATTAAATAATACTTAATACATAATAATTAAGAAATAATTACTTATATTTTATTTTTTAAAAAATCTGTAAGAGACATTTAGTTTTGTTTCCTAGTTTTTTTCTTTCTTTTTTTACCTCTTGCCTATTTCTTACATGCAAATGGATAAAAGAGTAACTAATCAGAAAAGTAACATCATTGTCTTTGAGGGATGTTGAAAAATTCAAATAAAAGAAAAAACTATTTGAATTAAAATTAATTTAATATATCCATGATATTGCATCCTTTAGAATAATACCAGTACTTTCAGAGAGGGCAAGTAAATTTTTTCATCACCTCTTTCATCCTTCTTCTTGGGTACATATCTGCAGAGGTTAGAATTATTCAGCACACCCCAACACACTTTCTGACCCAAACCCTGGAAAGTATTTCTAGAAAGGCTGATTTCCAGCCTCCAGGAATGGCTGAATCATTACCTAGTGTGCTACTTGCACCAGCTGAATGAGAATTGCCTTTGGAAAATTGGGGAAAAGCCATTAATGGATTTGAAAGTCTACTCAGATGATGCCATCATTATTTGCAAGCTGCATAGCTATTCTGGTGTTATTCAAATGAAAACATGCCAATCAAATACCACCTGAATGTAAAAAGCTGTTATTATTGCTCTGAGTTACTCTTATGTTTTCCTGTCAATGTTGTAATAAGGATGAGACCCAACTGATGTGCATATAAAAGGGGATCCACGGATACCCACGGGTGCTTCTCCCGTGAGGAGACGTAATGAGGACTCTATCAAATATATTGAGACTGTCTTGATGAGAGCTCAGCTGTCACTAGTGATGGTGGTGTCCCTTTTTTTTCCAGGCTTGTCATGAGGATGTGGTGTTGTCCCTCGGACAAATAGAGCTGCCTCACAAATCGATGTAGCTCAGGTAGGGCTACATTTCAGACTCATCGCTGGCGGGGGTCCAGCATGGGTTTACAGCTAATGGGGATGGCTCTGTCTTTGTAACCGACCAAAGCACAAGCCATGACTTTCTTTGTCTTTGTTCTGTAGCTTTCAAGAGTCGTGTTCACCTTATTGTGTGGTTAATTTGCAGTAGGAGTGCTAGAGGTCCCCAGTCTCACATAGGTGCTTCACCTTAGCTCTACCTACATACATGTGGGTGGAAAGCTTTGCCCTGAGACGTTTGTGCTTGTGCAGATGACTTCAAAAGTGTCTGAAAAGACTTAGAGACCCATGTTCAACTGAGAAGGCAATAAAACTAGAAAGACACCCATTCAGGAGAAGTAATTAAGCTTAGGAATGACCTCTTGCACACTGCTCATAATGCCACCTAAGATGTGACAGTCACTCTGGGGTTTAAACTGTCATAAAAAAAGCACTGAACATTTGAAGCGCAGGAACTATATTTTAGAGGAAGAAGACAGACAGTCTCTAATTAAAAGACTCAAAATATTCTTGGGTGTCTGAAGACAGGTAAAACCAATTCATTCCCAGTTTTTGTGGAGGAAAGGCAGGACTGAATTTGCCAGATACTACATTTTATATTGGTCCCATGTTCTGATAGGCAAGTGACACCTGTCACCTCTGCAGTCTCTGAGACAGAGTTTGTTCTCTTTACCCTGTAGTTCCTCAAAATGTCAGAGCAGAAATCACTTGTGTCACACTTGCTCTTTTTAGATGTGCAGTATTTCAATTTCCTCTTGTTTTAAACCGGGCTGGCTCCTCTTCTCACTCAGCAAAGATTAAAATAGAGCCTTGCAACAGAAGGCTTTTAAAGCAATTGTAGATGTCAGTGCCTGTTTCTATATGAAAAGTCATACATGAGCAAGCACTCTCATAAACTTCCTATTAGCAATTAGCAAGGTATCTTATTTTTTGCAATTGCTTCTAATATAACAATTTTAAGTGCAGCTTCACATTTGTTCACTTCTTTGCATGAAAATGTCCATTATTGAAATTGTTATCTTGTGATTGAAATAAATGACCTTTGCATTTTTTTTTTTTGAGCAGAGCACGATTTCTGCTTTTTCTAATAAGGTCTGCAGGGGTGGAAGTTATCGTACATATGGACATGATCTAACTAAATACATTTGTTTTATTAACTAAGGGTATTTGGATCTTTGCCTCAGGCTGGGCAGAAGAGTTTGGCTTAAAAAATATTCTTAATTTACATGATCATATGTATTTTTTTACACTGCTTGCTCTTGCTTCGCTCCCTCTTACTGTGCTGGAATTGTGGAGCTCAGCTAATTGTGTATCACCTGCAAATTCTCCACCTGATTGCTTAACTATTTTAAATGTACTGGAAAGTTTACTAATGACATTCCAGCTCAGGGAAGGTAACGTTCAATTCACAGGCCTTTAAGAGACTCATTGCAAAGCAGTCTATTAAAGGCTTAAGTTATTTCCCTGTAACAGCTCTTCTGGGCTTGTGATTCCTTTTGGATTTGTGATATATTGATGAGGTTTTATAAGGCTTCTTTTCACTGGAAGCTTTTCTACAGGTCCACCAACTTTAAGGACTTGAAAATTCCAATTTTAATTATTGCTTTAACTGGCTTACCATGGTAATGAAGGAATTATGTAATCCCTTGGATAAATCCAGGCAGCTTTTTAAAAAATAGATACGTTATTTCCAAGCCCATAGTTTGGGAAGCACTATTAATGAGATACAGCATGTCCTTGCTATCAGTTCAGCCTTTTTGTCTTAAAATGTTATTCACTTAAACATTTTTAGTTAGAATCTGTGAATTTAAGTCACACTTTACAATCAGAATGGAGGACAAAAAGGAGATGAATACTAAATACACCCTGCTTCTGTGTTAATTCAAAACAAGCATTTGACCATTGACCACAACCAGCAGGTTCTTAGACAGACCGTGCCGTGTGAAACCACCACAAACGTACCTGTACAGGCATCTTCTTTGTAGTCAAGAGAGACAGAGCACTAGACAATTTGAAAAAATTATTCATATCAAATTTTTAAGGTCATGATAATCTGGAAGTGCTGCCTCTATGATCCTTTATTGACACCAAGGACCTTATGTCTGAGATATCCCACCTGTCATTTCAGTGGTTGCTTTCTACAGCTGGGAGCAAACACAGCATTCCTTTTATTACAAAGCATGTGCAATGGCTCTCCTCGGGCCTGGAGCAGAGCATGTCCCAGAAAAAAATACAAATGCAGAACTAATTGGTGAGTTGCTGTAGCTGATATATGCAGGTGCTGCAGCCTGCCTGGAGCAGCAGGAGATGTATCTGACCTACAAGAGCTCAGAGAGGCACCGGAGTCAAGAAGTCAGAATGTTCTGCACGACTGTAAATGAATTTAAGCAAAATGGAAATGCAAGGCAATAAAAGTGTTGATAGCATACCAAGTTGGACAGGAATGTCACTGAGGAGATAAGCAAAATCCTTGTGCATTTCTGTTGGGCAAGAACACACTGCAATGTGTGAGGATGTATGGATCAGAAAGCCACAGCTAAAACACTAGGTTAAACTGCCTGGAGATTAATGTCTACTAAGAAACAGGCTATCCGCATCAGACTGGTTTCTTTAATTTCATCTTGCTTAATTTCATTTAGTTTAGATATCAGTTATGTGCATAGTCAATAAAAGATACTGTCATTGATTGATTAATAACAGCTTTTAAAAGACTTCTTCAAAATTGCCTAATGATGAAGGAAGCTTTTAATGTATTATTTTTTGGAAGGGCTACTCTGTTCCTCAGGAAAAAAATGAACCACTTGATGAAGAGATTTAGACTCTATTCTTTTGATCCAGTTCTCATCATGACCCAAAGACAGAGAGAGAGGAGGGCCGAGGCATCCACACTGCCTTGGTATGGTAGGTCACAGCTGTGAAAAATGAAAGATGATCTGAATTCTCTCTTGGTGGCATCAGTGGCAAAGCATTCATATATTTAACAAGATCTTGTTTCCCTGCTAGTCTTGAAGTGAAGTAGCCTTGCAGAAGGGAGGAATGAGAACAACAAGATAAATACAAAAAGGAGTTAACTTTTCTTTATATTAACATTAACAGACATCTGAAACAGGAGTTAAATTTCCAAGAGTGAGCTCAGTAAGTCACTGATTTCAAAATAAAAACCATTTTGAAAGCTCCCACCAAAAAACAGGGCATCATACTCACCTACCTGGACTTCTTACTAGTGTAAGTCTCACATTAAAAAAAAAATCCATTCTGTAACAGCCTAAACACCAAACTGCCACTCTTCTCCTATGAACATAGGAAAAATCCACCAGGATTAGTTTTCCTTTCATTAAGTAGCTCAGTTAAAGGAGTACTGAGGTCTGGTTTTAATGCAGAGTTTCATATTTTTCCAACACCTATCTGCTACCACAGTCTGTGTTCCATAGGTTAACAACATCCGTCATCTCTCCACTAGCATAGAGCGTGTGGATAAAACTTCCCTAAAAAAGTCAAGGCCTTTCAGTCAACTATAACTCTGCCTTGTCATTTCCTTTAATTTTTTTTCAATGTAGTAAATGTTTAAAATAAACCCAGATGAGATAACAAGTATTGACTGCTTTCTCCTGTGTTCCTATCAGTCAGTGTATTCCATGTGGGTTACTGATAATGAAAGAAAACTTATGTAAAACTCATGCAGAGAGACACAGCCAAACTGGCGTCCAAGATCAGCAAGTTCCTAATGGAACAATTTGGAAAACTACCCAGTTCACAGTGGCACTGTGCAATTATTAGCTGTAAACAAACTGGGGCAGCTTCAGTTTATTTTTACCAAGGGCTTCTCATGACTGATCTCAAGTAAGTTCCTTCCTACAATGGAAAAAGTGAATTTAATTCACTTTCATATATATAATTTCCATGTCTACTAGCTAATCCATTTGTCTTTTTAAAACACTTTTGTGCTTAAAGTTCAGAGCAACCATGAGAAAAGAAAAAAGCAACCACACAAGAAAATTTAAGATTTGTAGAAGGAGCAAGTGAGGACAGAGACCCTGAAGTGATCTTTTATATCCTTTATATCATAATATTCTGGAACACCTTTGACTTTTCTTGTATTAAATTTCACCTGATAGTTGAGAGTCTAGCTACCAAATCTAATTATAAGGCAGAAAAGAAGAAAGTGATGAAGTTTTGTCTATGTCCTTAATCACTATTTGATTTTTATCAACCCTAGGCATAATAAACATCTCCTGCAATTATCTCCCACGCAGAAAGATTGCTTCCTTTTGTCATGAATACCTGTCATCCAGACCCAGGAGCCCTGAGTTGTTATTACTCGGGGCTCGAGGAACACCTGCGTTTTCTTGGCAAGCTCTGGAAGCGATAATACTTGAACAGTATTCATGCCAGAATTTCCTCTGCATTTGGGAGTATCTCATTGATCTGGTAGCTATAAAGAAAGAAAAATTTAAAGAGTTGCTGACTGATTTCTTTTCATCCTCTACCTCCGGATCCCAGGAGGTGAGGAAGCACTGCAGATAGGAAGACTATCTCCACGTCTGGAGACACAGGCAGTGTCCCTGCAGCCCTACAGCTTGATGATGCTGAAGCATTTTTTCTCTTCTAGGTATGTTTTCTTTAAACTGAAACAATGTCTTTAAAAATGGCTCTAAATGCAGGGAAATGGAGGTTGTCTTAATACATATCCTCTGCAATATTGTTTCATTTGCAAGCAGTGGTGTTGTTTTGGATTTCCAGCTATCACGATTTCTCCCCTCTGTACGTAGACTTTTCCCCCTTTTTGATACCAGCTATGTAAGGTCACAGTGGATTTTGAATTTTCCTTCTTCTAACCTTTCTTGCAAGTTAGTGGAGAGAAGCAATGAAAACTTGAAACTCTGAAACTTTCCTTGTTTTTTTCTCCGTAAACCTTTTAATATCCAACAGCCTGCCTTTTCTTTGGTGTTATCTTAAGGGAAGGAAAGAGCAATGAGTTATATCAGAGGGCACAGGCAGAGAATAAAAAATTCAATCTAATTAGTATAAACTGCATGTCTGTCCCTCAGGAAAACCTATAACATGCGTTGGCATCAAGTATCAGTGATCCTTTTTCAGATAAAAGACCTTTCAAAACCACATTTTAGATGTAGCTACCAAACTGCGTGCTAAGGCTCTTGGACAAGAAGATGAGTCGTCTTCACTGAGTCTTGCCTGCCCATTCTCGGCAAGGTGTTTTTAGTGAAGGGCCTGGAGTAAGAGTCACCTTGATGGCAATGCTCATGCTCTGGAGGAACTTGGCAGAGGTGATCAATGCATGGTGATGTTTGGAAACAGCTTGTAAGAGTTTGCCAAGAGAGCTCAAGCGCTCCATAAAAGAGGCACATGTGGGGACACAGTCTGGGTTTTGAGGCAGCTTTGGCCAGAAGCAGAGCTGAAGCTGAGAGAGGCAAAAGAGGAATGTGTGCTTTAGTATATATGAGTAAGCCTGTCCTCTGGTTCCTGGCACTGAAGGGCCTACTATCAAGACCAGCTAAAGGCCTCATTTATGGTTTCAAGGAGACCATTATAACAATCAAAAACCCCTGAAATATTATTGTTCCAGCCACGCTCTTTTCTTCTGTTCATGACCCAAGCATATCCTCTTTGCTCAGTGGAGGTCAACAGCTGCCTGCCAAAGCAGACTTTTGGTTTGCCAAAAGAGAGGAGGACCCGTCCCGGGAGCAGGATACAGAGTGCACTGCAGGAAGGACTGCTTTTTATATACACCACATGCATTTTTGTTCTCTTAATCCACATGTCAGGCCAGAGGATCATGTTTATTAATACCTGTCTGCTTAGCAGATAAGAAATTAAGCTACTGGTTTAAATTCTGTTTAATAATTTAAGAACTATTTGAGGAAAAGTGAGCATGTGTGCGTGTGTCATGTATGGAAATCTTTGTATTGGAATATGTACAATGGATAATATTATTTCTCTTTAACTACAGATACTTACCAAAAAAAGCTGCAGAAAGACATGCTCATGTCTTTCTTGAAAGGGTGATACTTCCGATAATTTTTCTCCCCCTTCTATACCTGGGTTGTTCATAATATTAATATAATTTATAAAACATCCTCTCCTTTCTGAGAGCTTTGCTCAACACCTTGCAGGAAGGACTCCAGGTGCTGGTTGAACAGTTGCCTTTGGCCGGGGGAGGTCTTGCCATGGCTACGGGCATCTTGCAAATGCTCTGGGTGCAACTTCCATGCCCATGCTCTCATGGTGGGGCAGTCCAAGAGCAAAGAATGTGCCTGAAGCCATCCTAGATGTGACAGCTTTCAGTCTGCTGCCACATTACAGGCACTCAGCCTGAGTCCTTAGTTCCATCTAATATACATCTGCATGAATTATTTCCCTATACGTTACTCAGAGATGGCAAGGGGATTGAAAGGGCAAAAAGTCTGAATTTTTATCCCAGAACTTTGGAAAATTTCTGATTATGAATTCCATGGGGTCCCTGACATGAGGAAATGTCATACAAATTTACTCATCCTAGGGGCAAGTGAAAACTGCCTTAAGAGGACTGGATGGGCTATTGCAACTGGAGGAGATGATAAAGCAATGTTGAAGCAAACTCAGGGACATTATCAACAAATAGTTTGCTCGGTCTAATAAACTGGAAGTGTAATTCTAGAGGCAGCCCATCTCCCTTAGCAGCAGGGACATCCAAGCCATGTATCCCCAGGGTTCCCAAAGCAGGATAAAAGCTTATATTTATCCACTGAGTCATGAATCAGCTCAAATCAATATTTTTCTTTTACAGTATGGTTTGGGACATTTTTTCTTTATAAGCCTCACAGGATCAGGACTGCACTGCACAGTCTCAGCTTTAAAATAATTTTTTCTGACAAGACATGCACCACTGAAAATATGGGTCTGTAATGAAAGTGATGGCACAAGTTTATAGCACTTCAAACACAAACGTGCAGTGACAGCATCTCAGAGTAACACTCTGATTTTTACATCTATGTACTTCAAAAATTGTTTTGCCATAGTGAGAACCCATAAGGGGCTTAAACCACAACAAATCTGAGCAAAAGGTTTGTGTGATATTCCAGCTTTAAACAGAATGGTCTAATCTGTGGTGGCAAAGGGTGTAAACCATCCCCCTGAAGACGGGGGATGAGAGAGTTGGGATTGTTCAGCCTGGAGAAGAGAAGGCTCTGGGGTGGACCTTATAGCGACCTTCCAATACCAGAAAGGACTATAGGAAGATGGAGGAGGATCTGTTCTCAAGGGTTTGTAGTGACAGAACAAAGAGAAATGGTTTTAAGCCAGAAAAGGGTAGATTTAGGTTGGACATTAAGAAAAAGTTCTTTAATAGGAGGGTGGTGGATCACTGGAACAGGTTGCCCAGAGAGGTGGTGGAGGCCCCATCCTTGGAGATATTCAAGGTCAGGCTTGATGGGGCTCTGAGCAACCTGACTTAGTTAGAGATGTCCCTGCTTATTGTAGGGGTGCTGGACCAGATGGCCTTTGGAGGTCCTCTCCAACCCAATACGTTCTGTGATTCTAAGGTACTTTGGTGTGGGTGGTGTCCCTGGCTGTAGCAGCAAGCATTTACTACTTCTTCCTCGGTCAGATTGTAGAGGTGTAGGGGCTGCAGTTGGTACAGCCCTGTCCTCCCACCATCCCAGAAAGGACTGGAGGCGTTGGACAGAGCCAGCTTGCTCTCAGTTATCCACAGAGATCCCACAATGAGGAAAGCAGAAAAACAGCCTCTCTCCTCCAATCCTGAGCTGATAACAGGAAAACTGGATTTGTAATCTCATTCATTCCTCTTATACTGCTCTCTTCCCTATTAGAAATATAACTATTTCTTTCCTGAGCATGATAATAACCCTTGCTCCTGTAATCTCTCTTGGTAAATTACTACAGATAGATAGACAGACAGAGGTACAGATAGCAATACAGATAATATCCATGAATATTCCAGGATATTACCTTTATCCACCAAAGGATAGGATACTCACTTTGCAACTTTATTAAGCACTATGTTAGATGAATTTCATCAGAGAAAGGTGTATTATAACAGTGCAAAAAGCTCAGAACCTGCAATAAAAATTCTAAGAGGCAATACATTATTCAAACTGAACTTTAAATCTTCTGAGATTCTGGTAACAAAGTGCTATGTCTCATTTCCTCAACTTTTTTATTACCCCATTGCACGATGCTACACTTTGCATATAGAAAGCCAAAGAGGCATTTTGTGATGATTTGATTTTCAGAATAACAGAGAATTTATCATTTCAGTAACTCCTGGATCAGATGAATCATATTAACTCCAAGATAAGGATTTTGTCTATATTAAAGGGGTATGAATTCTAAGAAGGACTGGGCTTACATGAACACCTGGAGATATAGGTGGGTACAGACTTTAAAAAGTGGGAATTGTGACATACTTTACAAAAACAAACTTTCTCAGACTTCCAGCCATGCCAGCAAAATGTTCTAGCTACATATTTGAATTATTTGGGATCTCTCCTGACTGCAACCAGGCTCTTCAGCTGCAGAAATCACCCTTTTTGTCTGCTGCTGTCTCTACCAGAGGAGGATGCTTTAAAATACAGCCCCCATTATTAAGTTTTTCTTCAGTGACTTACTGAATGTATATTGAAAGGGTTTGGTTGGGCTTTTTTCAAGAAGAACAGTATCCTTGTTCTGTTTTCTCTAAAGCTACTCTTTCCAAGTTTGCTGAGTCTGTTAGCCCTGAGCATTTAATTTCCAGATAAGTATGGCAGTATTATTTGTTTCCTCAATACACTGAGATAAAAGGGACAAACGGAATGTGGTGTTTTCTAATAGCATCTGAAAAACTATGGTTTCTGGGTTAGGGCTGGTTTTTTTCCCAAGGAAAATCACATAGGTGAGAAAGACATGACAAAAAAAAAGGCTTTCTCAACTGAAGAAGCTGTTCAGGAACAGTTAATCCCCCCAAAAGATATTTCTTGAGCAATTCTGGCAAGATTAGATAGGAAAGACTATTACTTATGTGTCTCGCAGTCATTTGCAGCATGAGTGGGAGGCGTCAAGACACAAGTCTACTGGCATTTTAGTATTTTAGGTCATTCTTTCTTCCACAATCAGCATTATTTCTCATTTGTGTCACTTCTATCTTCTTTTCATTATTCAATCTAGACTTCCACCTCTATGGCATACAATAGTTGAGGCCTGATCCTAAGCTTTCTGGACAAGTGGAAGACACTGGGGGCATTTAATTAACCCTCGTTAAGCTTTTCAACAAACTGGGAAAATCTTTCCAAATAGGTAAAAATAACTGGTTTTAGTTGCCTTCCTGTATTACTTGGGAAAGGCTACTTGTGAGTGTTTCTCAAACCAGCAGACCATGCATCGAGTCATGAAACTATAAGCATGGCCATTAGGTACATTTATACCAAATAAAATGAAAAAGTAAACCCTATAGTTAGCTTGCAACCAGTCAATCATTCATAGAATCATAGAATCATTCAGTTTGGAAAAGACCTGTGGGATCATTGAGTCCAACCATCAACCCTACTCTACAAAGATCTCCCCTAAACCATATCCCCCAACACCACATCTAAAGGGCCCTTAAACACCTCCAGGGATGGTGACTCAACCACCTCCCTGGGCAACCTATTCCAGTATCTGACTACTCTTTCCATGAAAATTTTTTTCCTAATGTCCAGTCTAAACCTACCCTGTTGCAGCTTGAAACCATTCCCTCTTGTTCTATTGCTAATTACCTGTGAGAAGAGATTAGCACCAACCTCTCTACAATGTCCTTTCAGGTAGCTGTAAAGAGTGATGAGGTCTCCCCTTAGCCTCCTCTTCCTCAAACTAAACTGTCCCAGCTCCTTCAATCGCTTTTCATAAGATTTATTCTCCAGGCCCTTCACCAGCTTCGTTGCCCTCCTCTGCACTTGCTCCAGCACCTCGATATCTCTCTTGTATTGAGGTGCCCAAAACTGCACACAATACTCAAGGTGTGGCCTCACCAGTGCTGAGTACAGGGAAAAAAGTACATGAAAAAAAGGCTGAAAAGCTTTAATTGATGTTAACCACAAATGAGATGTTTGCATTTCAGGTTTATGTCATAGTGTGATGCTGTCTTCTATGCACTGACCGTGCCTAGTGTACGATGTTTGATCACCACAATCGCTGTATTTATACTTCTTGCTAAAGACAAAGTATAGCAGGTCTGGATAGAGCTGGGAGTCCAGTAGAGTACGAATACTCTCAAGGATGAGCGTCCCATGACCTTTACTAGTATGAGGTATCACAGGGCACTAAAGTATAATGATCCCAGTCATCCTAAAGTAGATAAACCAGCACATGGAGTATTCAGTTCTGTGTGCAACCTCAAAGGTGTTTTGTTACTGAGTAGTTTACAATGTGATTGACCAGAAACTAGCTAACTAGAGCAGATAAAACTCATCTACTTTAAAGGGAAATGAGCTAGAAGCTATATAAAAGATCAGCTTCTGTGTGTAAAGGTGGGTTTCCACTTAGTTTTAAAAGCCTGAAAGATGAACAGGCAGTCAAACTTTCCAGAGCTGTGGAGACCTTTCTCTGCATTAGACTGCTGCATCACTACTGTGTCTTGGTGGGATTGAAAGGAATGATGAGTGACAACCAGTCCCTGTAAGTGCCTGATTTAAAGCCTTCACCAACTTCTAACACATTTTTCTCAGCAAAGTGTCTCCCAGCCTAAAGGATTTCCTTCAATCAATTTTTACTTTACATGTTGATAATTGAAAATCTTCAACATGTATCTGTGAAGACCTCTCCATCTTTTCATTTTCCAGAGGAAAATTATGAGTACGTGTCTCCATTCACATCTCTTGGGTCCTTGTAATCCACAGTGTTATGTGGTACCTGCTCAAAATAAATTGTGTCATATTATTATGCTTTACCCTGTACAAAGTGTAATTAAAGCACCCTGACCACTGGATCATCAGAACCCTCTGAGATTAATCTTAATCTTTCCTTCCTATTTTAAAACACATTAGGCCACAAGAAACCAAGACTAGCTCGATTGCAGAAGTCCCCATGAGCTCACATAGAAGGACATGAGGGTTTCTTTCTTTTATAATATTGTTACACAAATAAAAAATCATCACTATGTGGTTGTTCAGCTGGGGGTGATCTTTGTTTTGGGTCTGGAGTAGGGGAGACATTCATGCCTCTGGAGCTGGGGCAACCAACCTGTCACCAACCATGTCTCTCAAAAAGAGAGCAAAAATGGAACTCACTAAGATGCTTTACATCTTAGCTGAGTGAATGCATTCAGGGACATGAAAGTAAAGACCAGTCCCAGTCTGAAGGCTAGGCTGAGACCCCTTTTAGGATTTTGACCTCTTATTCCTAAGAAATGCCCAAAGAATAATACATTGTTCCTAACTTCTGTGAAATATAGCTTACCACATTGCAGAAAGGAAGTAGTTGTGTTCTCATGCTTCTGGTTTATTTATGGCTCCAACTGCCTGAATTATAGAGTCATGGATTTCTATAGTAGCCTAATTCTTATAAAATTGGTTTCCATTCATAAACATGAACAAGCTTGCTAAAAACCAGCTATTTATTTAACAGAAAGAGTTTTATATTTATATGGCCCTTGTTGTTCCAGTTGTGATTTCAAGTGCAATAAGAAGACTGTACTAGATGAGTTATGTTACAGTCTTTAGAGTTAATTTAGCTAGCTTAATTATAAATAAGTGTTTTATCCAGCTTCTCATTTGAAATTTATCAGCCTCAAGATACTCTCAGCCAAGGTAATCATTCAATATTTAATAAACTCGGTAGGCATAGACTACCATTAGAATTCAACAAAGAGTGGTATTTCAAAGAGCATTTTGGATAAGGGCTGTTACACACCCAAAGTGCAATACAGACATGCAAGGAAAGTCTTCCAGCTCTGTAGAATAAAACAGGCTTAAGAGTACATGGCAAATGGTTCAAAATGGGGTAGAAGTCATCAATATAATCTCCAGCATAATACGGGCTTAGTGAACAGACTGGTCTAAAGACCACTAGTTCGTCTCTTATCAGGAGTACAAAGCAAACGTAACTTTACCCTTTCCTTGTGGCTGCCATAAGTTTCTTGGGAGAGTAACCTTACAAAATTGACATTTTAATACGGTTTCTTTCCTGGATCTGAAGAGGAGTAACTGTGGGCATCTGGTGTCAAACCAGAGTTTTGGTTCGGTTTAACAAACCCAAATTAAATGCTTTGACCTAGGCACATCCGAATCTTTTGCTTCCATTTAAAAAGTTAAATCCAAATGTATTTGCTTTTTTCAACTTTCCATTCTGCAAATCACTCAGCTTGCTGACTTCTCAACTGGGCTTAGGAAGAAAAACATCAGGCTTTTCCACGGAGTGGAAAAAGAGCTGGGAAAAAATGCTTATGCTGAATCTAATTGGCAGTAGGGAATAATATCAGATTTCTGAAAAAATATTTGTGTATGGCAACCCTTGCTGCTTAACTGGCAGGCAGGCTGAAAACGGCAGCTGGATTAACCATGTCCCAGACTCCTGGCTTTCCTGAAGACTGTGGCACCGACTTACACAGATGCCAGGACAGCAGCAGGGACGTGACTGTGGAGCCTCGAGGAGTAAGGGATCCAGATCATTCCCACTTCTGTGACATTTCTGCTGAATAACCAGAGCAAGGAGCTGTCAGTCCCCCCAGCTTTCCCCACGCATGTCCCTTATGTAAAGGATTCTGCTATTTAAAGAGTGTTCAAATGTACAGATATGAATTCCTCTGTGTGAGCAACACATCATTGCATTTTCCTACCTCTCCGATTAATGAGAGAATTTCTAGTGGCAGCATCTCTGAGGTCTCTCAAACCTCACTGTGGTCATATTCCATATGGCAAAGCAGTCAAAGGTATTGAATCCAATTAAGTTCATGTTTAAAATTAGAATGAGTAATAATTGACAATGGAAGTCTGGGAAATTTTTCAGACAGAAAAGAAGCGGTAAGTTTTGCTTTCCCATAAACTTGCTAAAAGCTTAAATATTACTGTGCACTAGGAGAATTTGGGTAAAATATTATGTTTGATTCTCAAAAACCAACATGAAAATGGTATTTGGAAATAGAAATGGTTTTGTTTTCACAAAGAAACCCTCAGCAAGCATTATCCTCTCTTCCCCTCAGATTTGTGTGACAAGTTTCACTGGCTCAAATAAAATGTGTTTCTTTCCAGAGAACGCTTTCGGGAAGATTACTTTGAAATGAGTTGACTTTGGTTGTTATCCCACACTTTTTCACATTTCATTGACTTGACTCTTAACAGATGGCGTTTAATGAATAATTACACAGTAATGAAAAAATATTTTGCATTTAAAGAAAGCTTTGTGCAGATTTACTAATCAATTTAGACATGTATCCCATTTGTTTATAGTACATCTCCCAAATGGAGTGTCATTATCTAACTTTGCATCTATATTTAACTGTTTAAATTGAAGGAAATAAAGTAGAGTTGAAGCAACTAATTGTCAGCATTAGGCACCAATTTGTGTTGAAGGATTAATCAGCACAGAGGATTATGAAAACTTAAAATATTCTAGGCTTTTATAGATACTGAAGAATGGTATTTGTGAGTGCTTCCCTCTTCTGTGGACACTCACTCAAGCAGTACTATAATCTACACCATCCACCACATAACGGTTGCAATGTGCAATTAGATCTGAAGTTATCACCATTTTTCAGTGTAATAAAATACTTTCAGGGTACTATAAGGCATGATGACCTTACAGCAACCTTCCAATACCTGAAAGGGTTCTATAAGAAGGCAGAGGCAGATCTGTTCTCGAGGATTTGTAGTGACAGGACAAGGGGTAATGGTTTTAAGCTAGAAAATGGTAGATTTAGGTCAGACATTAGGAAAAAGTTCTTCAATATGAGGGTGGTGGATCACTAGAACAGGCTGCCCAGAGAGGTGGTGGAGGCTCCATCCCTGGAGTCATTCAAGAGTCCCTGCTTGAGCAGGGAGGTTGGACCAGATGACCTCTAGAGGTCCTTCCAACCTAGAACATTCTATGATTCTGTGATTTAGATTTTCTCAAATCTGGGAATAATGTTTTCCAACACCTGGTGGGTGTCTTTGCACTCACACAAACACTAACCTCCCCTACCCATCGAGAGCCCCTCAGTTACTTCATACCCCTTCCTCCCTTTCCCTTGGTTTGCTCTCCCATTACACTTATGCACATTCCTTGTCCCCATATGTGTTTTCATTCACGCTTCAGCTTTCAACTGATAAAGCAGAACTAGCAAATCCCGGTAATATCGTATTTGTCACAGAGCTCAGCACTAAGCAGGGTCACAAATGAGCTGTACTTGCTCCATCATTACATGCTGCAAAAGGCCCAGCAGGAATCAGCAACAGCATGAGGAGCTGCGAGTAGCGATGGTTTTGTGGGGCTGGGAGGCATGGTTGGGTCGCACAGTCCTTGCATGGTTTAATGTCTCTCAGCTTCTGTCACTGAAGGTTTTCCACTCTTCTCAGCTTTTTTCCTTTTCCTTGAAATAAGCTCCTGTAAAGAATACGGTCCTGTTTGGATTTAAAAAAAAAAAAAAAAAAGAAAAAGCGCTTTTTACTTAAAAAGGAAAAAAATTCAGAAGGAATGCAAAAACTCTAAACCAGCACCCTGGGCACTGCTTGGGGTAATGAGGTTTTTTTCTTTATTTTATCTATTTATCTCCCCTCTGCTATGTCTATCTTGGTTTCCCTGTTCTGAAAGTTGATTATGTTAAAGCCTTTATATTCAGTGTAACTCAGCTTAAACACCTCTAGGGTCTGGTGTTCTGTATATACTCTCTGGGTATTTTTCAGCTCTGGAAGCAAATTGTAGAATTTAGGACTGGTATCTAGGTCACTTCAGGGAAGTACATGAAAATTTTAGGCAAGTTACTGAAATTACAGATCAATTCTCAGCTAGCCCCTTATTTCTTCTGGCACTTTGAGATGGGTTAAAAGGACCGAAGGTTGCTAACTTCTCTGTTTGTTTTTTTTTTAAATAACTGTTGTAGCTGATCTGAAGAAGGGTTAGAATAAATATTTCAAGTATATTTGGGGTTTTGATTTATAGCAAAACAACAAAGAAAAAGAACTTGCATTGTTGATGTTCTAAAATGTGCTGCTGATATTCTACATGACATCAAAGAGCACTTTTAAAAGGTCATTTAGCACATTAAATAAATTTAGCTAGATGAATTCTATACCACAAAATGTGGACAAACCTAATACCATGTTCTAAATAGAGTCATAGAATGATAGAATGCATCGGGTTGGAAGGGACCTTTAAAGGTCATCTAGTCCAACCCTCTTGCACTGAGCAGGGACATCTGCAACTGGAGCAGGTTGCTCAGAGCCCCGGCCAACCTCACCTGGGATGTTTCCAGGGATGGGGCATCAACTACCTCTCTGGGCAACCTAGGCCATTGTTCTTCCTTACACCTAGTCTAAATCTCCCCTCTTTTAGTTTAAAACCACTACCCCTGTTGCAGTAACCTCTTTATAACCAGTAACTTCCTGGTTATAGAATGAACTTAAACAAAAATCAATGAAAGATTGAATTTATTTCCTTTGGTCTGCTATACTTGAAAACTACCTTATCTTCTGTATTTATATTTTTTTACAGCCCCCTAAAATGTGCTAAGGAATAAATAGAAAGCTTAAAGTTAAGGAGGGTAAATCTCCTGGTGTAACATCAGATGGGATGTAGCAGCTGGGTACAGATACGGAAATACAGTGTATATCTGAAATGACAATTTCAGTCCACCTAATATAATATTTCCACAAACAGAAATATGCAGATTAATTGAGCCGCAAATGTGATACATCTCCAAGACTCCAGGAATATAGTGTATTACCCAGTAAACCTAGAATTGTCTCAGCATAGAAATTCAGCAGAATTCAAAAACTCTTCCTCCTGGAAAAGATCAAGATGTGCCCAGGTAGTGCACCAGCTGTTGAGCATGGACTTCACTGATTAATCACAGACTTGAGATATTGCTGCAGTGAGTGAAGTGAAGCCGAAACTACACGATGCCCAGGCTGGAGTGGCCACAAACATAGATGTTAGATTGCCTAGACTGCAGAATTCAGTGCTGTTAGGCTCCTCTTCAGCCTCCTGGAGATGTGCTGGGATATTCAGGTGGTACCTACTTGTGCAGCAAGCATTGAAAAGACATTGGCTTGCTGAACTTGCTGCTCTGTGGAGGCACTGGGCTTGCAGCTCATGAAAGAGAACCGCTGCTGCGTGTCAGATCCTCCTCATGCTCTTCTTTCCCATGTGGAAGGATGCAAAAGCATCCTTCCACTCTCAGAAGAGCAAAGATGTATTTTTTACTTCAGTTACTGCAGTGTATAACATTAAAAACTCTGATGTGGACACTTAGAAGTATGCATACGAAACAGTGTTGAGGTCAGCATCTTTGTAAGTGCCTACAGGTTATTTCCAAGAAGTGGAAAAGGGTTGGGAATACACTGCATTGAGCTCAGCATTTCATATATGGGACACCTCTAACTAGGTCAGGTTGCTCAGAGCCTCATCAAGCCTGACCTTGAATCTCTGCAGGGATGGGGCATCCACCACCCCCCTGGCCCCCTGTTCCAGCTATCAAACAACTCTATACTAAAGAACTTTTTCCTAATGCCCAACCTAAATCTACCATTTTCTACCTTAAAACCATTACGCCTTTTCCTATCCAGATCCAGATGGGTTTAGATATAGAAAAAGGAGGAAAGATGTGGTAATTGTGAGTGGTGAGTCTCTTGACTGCCTGTTGCCCTAGTTGCTCTTTTGGTGACAAGACACTTTAGGGAGGAAATCTAACTGTTTGTGGCATTCTGCCTACAGGAAGGAACTTTTGAACGCTGGAAAATGTCAACAAGCATGAATTGTTAACCCTTCTCCAGGAGGAAGGACTGTTAATCACTAATGGAGAGCGGGGCAAGAAGAGCTGTGAGAAAACCTCTTCGCTAACATTTTGCTGTCACCAACTTTTGAAGATTTGTTAAAGGCTCTTCTACCAGCTCTGAAAACCAGGAGCCTTTTCCCAGCATTGTGCAGGATGTGACCCTGTCCAGTGCAAGAGAAAACATTGTCCCTAGCACCCTTCAGTGGGGCAAACCCAGCCTCCAACCCTGCTGCACAGATGGAAGCTCTGCATATCAGAAGGGAGACTGGGCAGAGACACGTGTCAGTACAGTGAGATACTTATGGAGATGTTGGATGGGTGCTGTTGGCTTTAGTCAGGCGCAGGCATTGTTCTCTTCCATACAAATCCCGCTTGCTGTTTATTAGCTCCCTGTTCTTGTGTGACAGCCTCAGTTACGGAGAGAGAGCGCAAAGCTGGAGGAAAACTGTTCTGTGAGGCTGCTCCGGCTCACATCAGGGATGGAAAAGTCTTCCTTGGCCTCAGATCACAGAGGTGGCTTACAAAGCCCTCTCTTGTTGCTTCCTCCCAACCTCCACAATTGGCCCCAACATTAAAGTTTTGGGCCCCTCACTCCAAGAAGGACATTGAGGGACTGGAGCATGTCCAAAGAAAGGCAACAAAGCTGCTGAAGGGCCTAGAGCACAAGTATTTTGAGGAGCAGCTGAGGGACCTGGGATTGTTTAGCCTGGACAAAAGGAGGCTCAGGGGAGACCTTCTCACGCCCAACAACTCCCTGAAATGAGGTTGGACCCAGGTGGGGGTCAGGCTCTTCTCCCAAGGAACAAGTGATACAAGAGGAAAAAACCTTAAGTTGTGCCAGGGGAGGACATGAGGAAAAATGTCTTCCCTGAAAGGGCTGTCAAACCCTGGCCCAGGCTGCCCAAGGCAGTGGTGGAGTTCCCATCTGTGGAGGGATTTAAAAACCATGTAGGTGTTTTGCTGAAGGACATGGTTTGGTGGTGACCTGGCAGTGCTGAGTTAACAGCTGGGCTTGATGATCATAAAGGTCTCTTCCAACCAAAACAATTCCATGAGGAGCTCAGGGGCAAAGACCCAGCACGCTGGTTGTATAACTAAATTTGGAGAACAGACCATGAGCTGGTAGGTTTTCACTGCTGATCCATCTAAGCAAACCATGACTATCCTTCTTTTATCTGTGATGAAAAGTCCCACAGGTAATACTAAAGCAATGCTCACTGGGGAGAAAACAACCCTTAACACAGGCAATGAGCCAGCAGAGAGGGGATTTGTTTTGGAAGGTTTCGTTAGTGTCGCTGTTCACTGGATTTTCAGCTCTGCCTCCTAAACCCCACAGCAAGGCACCCAAAACCTGGTCGTCCTCTGTGGAGAAAGCTCTGGAAAAATCACCCTGCAGGCAGCCAGCTGAGGCCACGTGGGAGAGATTTTGATGAGATATATTTGGCGGTTGGATGAGATGATCTTTGAAGGTCCCTTCCAACCCAAAACATTCTATGATTCGATACTGGTAAGCTCTAAGTGATGTTGCTTCTGCAAGGCTGGAAATTTATGGAAAAGGCTTATTTTGTTGATAAGTTCTGCTTATTTTCAAATGTATTTTAAACAGACACACCCCTATTTTAAAGACTTCTGTAATAACTTTATTATATGTGCTACAGAAGGGTGAGGTTGCCCAAAGAAGCCGTGAATCATTTTATACTGGCAGCAAGGGTTATAAAGTATATACAAACTTATGAAGTATTTTAAGGCTGTTTTCTGTCAGCAGCTTGATGCAGGATGAGATCTTATGGGAAATCGTGCTAATAGTGAGGTAACTGCTGTGTTAGATGAAGGGCTTACAGCTGCTGAGAGCTGGCTGCAGTAGGAAGGGAGGAGAGGACTGTCAAAGGAGATGAAGAGAACCAGACACACAAATCCCACTGCAATGTAGTGGATTTGGGGCGTCTGAAGCTCCAGTAAAAATCCCAACCTAAGCAAAGAAAGCAATGCTAGATTTTTTTATGCTTGAAAGATGCTTGTGATTTGAGGTTGGTCCCATTGCAGATGCTGTGTGAAACACCACAGCGGTGAGCTGTGCAAGTGCAATCAACAGCTTCATTTCATGCAGAGAGATCACTTTTGGGACAGAAAAAAGGTGCAATGCGTTATCTGAGCACAGATATTATAAGCCAAGCCTTGAAATAGGCATCAGAGAAGGCATCAGAGGTTTAGAGAAAGCTGAGGGAGAAAGCAAAGAGCTTTAATGTTGAAGACAATATCTTCTTGCCTTGGTTCTCCCAGCCCTCCACCTCTGTTTAAGTTTGGGATATTAATATCACAACAATTATTAAGGAAAAGTACTCAGAGGGCTGAGCTGGAGTATAAGGAAAAAAGCCATAAACATCAGGAAATCACCCAGACCAGAGGAGCTCTCACCTCAGCTGCCTGCCAGAGTTTCAGAGCAAGGAGAAAAGCCTGCTAATTGCAGGGGACATCTCAGTAAATTGGCCCTTACCTCAAACTGGTGAAATCTATTGAGTTTCATGACTATTGCAAGAAAAGCTCAATGTGACTTAGCTTATTTTTCTCTCACACTTTTACCCAATCCCAGTTGTTCTTGTGTACAAATGAGACACAAGAGGATATTTAATGACCTCAGATAGAGGTATCTTGTCCTATTCTCACACATCGGAGTGCCTGAGACCTCCTTCAGGACTGGTGGTGGTGGTGTGAGGCAGCTCAGAGGCCACCAGGGACAACCTAATAGGACTGAAATAGCACAAGCACTTAGTCTGGGCACCCAAATTGCTCCCATAGCTTGAAATCATGTCAGCAAAAAAATAATCATGGTAATTTTTACAAGGAGAAGCCTCTTGCTGAGTTACCAAAGGCAATGCCAAACCCACTGGAAATTGTTGCAGCACCCAGCAGCAGTGAGCTGGCACAAGGTCAAGCTGCATGTGTTCCTTAGCTGGGGAAGGGACAGATCCCTGTGGTCTTGAACACTCCTCATATTGCACATAACCTGGCTTTGCCGTACACATGATCGGCTAAAGCCTCTTGCACCTTCCCCAAACGTAACGCTGGCATGCTGAACACCAGGCACATGTTTGCAGCACTTCTCTCTTCCAGACACCTGTGGCTGATGCCATGTGCAGATCTGCCAATGCACAGACCAAAAAATAGCTCAGAAATTCCTTCACCATCCCTGGCATACACCTGCCCTGCCTTGCCCTCCTCCCATGCTCTCTGGCCATTTAGGGAGCCTACAGAAATCCAGTGTTACTTTAATTTCTTTGTGGAGCTATGAAATGAGTCAGGTCTACCATGCTGAGCATGACCTGGACGTGACCTGAACAAGCTTGAGAAGTGGGCCCATGTGAATCTCATGAGGTTCAACAAGGCCAAGTGCAAAGTCCTGCACATGGGTCAGGACAATCCCCAGTATCAACACAGACTGGGGAATGAAGGGATGGAAAGCAGCCCTGCAGAGAAGGACATGGAGGTACCAATGGAGATTTAGACTAGAGAGAAAGAAAAAATTGTTTGCACTGAGTGGTGGGACACCGGAACAAGTTTCCCAGAGAGCTGGTAGAAGCCCCATCCCTGGAAACATTCCAGGTGAGGTTGGCCAGGGCTCTAAGCAACCTGCTCTAGTTGCAGATGTCCCTGCTCACTGCAGGGGCATTGGATGAAAGGACCTTTAAAGGTCCCTTCCCACCCAAACTATTCTGTAATATGACTATGATAAGACTATAAGCAAAATCATGAAGAAGAAACGGAAATCCACCAAACTGGGAACACAACCCGTATAAAAGCACACATGGTTTCTAAATCCATTACAATGTTAAAGTTGAATCCATGGCACTGTGGCAATGCTGTCAAATTTTTAAGAATATTCGGTGCCAGCTAGTTCAGGATTGTATCCCAGCATCATTATTTAATAACTTCCTTCAGCCAGAGTGTTCACAAATAAATAAACCAATAAGTTAAGTGCAAAAACAGTTCCACTAGAAGGATGTGCTCTATTTCCTCTGCTCAGGTATTGCAAATAATAGAAGGATCATAAAGTGACTCAAACTGTAACAGAAAATTTGAATGCTTGAGTGCACACTGCAGAGGAATACCCAGCCATAGAGACACTGAAATCACATCCTTTCAAATCAGAGGTGGGAAGGAAGAGAACGCTGCATCACCCTGGTACACCCTGTCTGAGCAGCAGAGCTTTAGTGGCATTTCAGTTCCTGTTTGCTGGGCTGTGTTTGGGGAAGAGAGCATTCCCTTGGAAAAATTACCTCTTCAAATGACAGGCACAATATTTATTCATCAGAGAACGTGCATTGAACAAGCTCAGCTGGATGCCCTCGACTCTGGTGGCTTCAGGAAAACCTTTCTTGCATTGCACTCTGCTTTCCTAGCCGGCTGGGTATGCCATCCGCTCTTTCGCCTCTACTGGCTGTTTTCCACTTATTTGCTTACTCTTTTCCATCCCAGTTAGCTCTGCATAGCCTGGAGGGAGTGAACTAGATTCTCTTTCTGGGGCATCATCAAAAGAAATGTTTACCAAAATGCAGACAATCACATCTGTGTAAATCTGGTGGCAGCACATGTGCACTGCAGTGGCCTGCAGAGATTTTGTTTTTCCTGATAGCACAGGGAGAAAAGCAACCACTGCCCCCCGACCCCAAGCCCTGGACCAGTACACAGAGCTGGCCATTCATTAACACATATGTAAAGCATTTGAATTGAGAACTTTGGGGGACTATAAATCCCATTTAAATCCCATTTTGAAACAGTCTTCTTCTGAAACAATCTTCAGCCTTCCTCCATTGGCTGCAAATTACCAGTAGCCAGATTATCAGCTCCAGTATTAAAGAGAAGTTCATAATTATCTGCATCAAATGTGCCAGCCAGAATATTAAAATATTCAAAATATTATACAGTTAACATGCATATTTCTTGAAGAGAGAAATATTTTTTCCTGTTCCATAAGGCACCAGATTTACCCTCAGTAATCAACCTGCAGTGATAAAAATACGACTTCCTTTTACTTTGAACTTCTTGATTTCCAAATACAGTTTTCCAAACCCTCTTTTTGAACAGATATCACTCCTAACAACAACTCAGTCAAATGCCATGCTTGCTAATGCCAGGCACAATATTTATTCATCAGAGAACGTGCATTGAACAAGCTCAGCTGGATGCCCTCGACTCTGGTGGCTTCAGGAAAACCTTTCTTGCATTGCACTTACCGGAGCCATACCCTGTGGAAACATCTCCTTTTTTTTCTGGAATTCCCACCTGAATTGGCCAAAGAAATAGGTGTAAACAAAAGTAGAAACATTCACATTTCTAGGTTTGAATCACATCAAAGCCTTTTTTTTTTTGCAAATGCACCCACTGGGTTTAATAAAATTTTAATTAATTTGTCGTTCAAGATATTTACCTTTTTTTCAAGAACTAGGTAATGACCGTTTTATAACCATATTCCTCGTTCAGGCACTATTTCTAGATAAACCCTTCCACTCTTGATCTATAAATCAAGAGCATGCCAAAAGGTCCTGACCGGGGAGATCTCACACTTGCACTAACCAGTCTCCCCCAGAACACCATCAATCTTCCTCTTAGCAGTGGTTTATTCTTTAAGTAAGGTCTCCAGCAGGTAAATCATCAAGACCTAATGACTGGAAAACATGTTGTTTATCCAGACTTTGTCTAACTTGTTTTTTCTTATTCACTGATATCTTGCTCTTTTGTTACTAGAATGAATTGTTCTAGCCACTGATTACAGTTGAGCTCTCTTAAAAGGATTAATCTAAACTATACTAAACACTGTTTCCATAGCGTCATTTATTGATTGCAGCAAAGGCTCTGGTTGGGGCTGGGGGACATGCTTGGCTTCCAGATGGTGCCAGCAAACTGCTTTCTCCTGGGGGGTAAATCAGTTGTTCACACACACATCCCAGGGAGGTTAGACATAGTTATGCATTGGGATATCACATTTAGAAAGCTAATCATTAATTAATATCAAAAGCAATACACTTACAACCTCAGGAGAGATCTGCAACGAAGGCTGGCGAAGCAGATGCACACATGGAGGGGGAGGGCACGTCACAGGGCACACCATCAGCACAGCCTTTCCACGTGGGATGTGTGAGATACCGGAGACCTGAGCAGTCAAATCAGCTCATGTGGGAATAGACAGGAAGACATTTGAGAGTGAATCTGGCAGAAAAGGAGGGAGGTGAACATGTCATATATGCCAGGAAGTGAAATTATTAGATGGAGGAAAGCAACTTTAGCAGATAAACTTCAGGCTTTGCCAGGGTTTATGGTTCCACAGCGTTCCCACCTTTCCCCTTTCTACTCGCAAGACTCAACCAGCTGTCATTCTTCTCACCAAGAGATCCACCAGTCCTTGACTACACATGAAGATTTATTTTGCTTCTTACTCACCTGGGGAGTAAGTGTTCAAAAAGAGTTTCTTTCCATCCGCTCAGCTTTAGAAAACAGTTCTTCTTACCAGTGTTCTTACAACTATGTTTTCTTTGTGTTTTATTTTATTTATTGAAATTATGTGGGGTTTGTGTCACACATGCTGCATTGGAAGAGCAGCACTGCTGAATGAAAGGCTGTTTTCACTTTTACTGGAAAGGCTTTTCTGAATATTAGCTTTGGATTGGCAAATTCTTAGTAATTTGTACTCTCAGCAACACATTGGTATGAAAATTGGATTTGGGCAATGGGGCCTCCCTGAGCTACTTTACTTTCAGTGTAATGACTTTAGCTAGAAGTTGCGCATACATCATGCTTCCATCCATCGCTTTTCTACTCAAGATCAGCTGCACATTTGGGGTCTCAATCTTTTAACCCTTATTTGCACTGATAATGGGGAAAGACCATCACTTTGATTGGCTTGTAGAGCTTGACAGTTTAAGCCTAGTCCTGTGAAAATTAAGGCACAATTTCATTGTGCTTAGACCACAAGGTGACCCCAATTTCTTTTTAAAGCATCATGATTTTAGTACCTTGCTTCTTTGATTTCTACACTGGTATTTTAATCATCTTAACATTTAAGTAGTTCTTGCTAAGACCTGAAGTAGCACTTATGAAGAAGGAGGAGGAGGAAAGATGGTAGTCCATGCACCAGCTCTCATGGTTGGTGTTGCAGATGATGGACATTGGAGTCAAAGAGAGTCCTGCATTCTCTTGTACTGAGAAAGCTGCTTTCTTCCTAAGTAGGAGGATTAAAAGTTTGCTATTAAAAACCAGAATGTTACATTATATCTCTGTGAGTTTAAATGACAGGGTTTTCACTTAAGAAATAAAGAGACTTTTAAAAAAACCATTTAAATATTGTTATTGTTTATCTAAACAGGGAAAAGAAAGTGGAAAAAAAAAGATTCTGCTTTTATTGACAATTAAAAAGTTTCCCTGAATGGTGGAACTTTGTGTCTGCCTGGGGCCAGTCTCTCACCAATGTAAACACCAGGCAAACTGAGTTAGAACCATCAGTGCCCAATTTTCCTCTTTCCCCTGTTCCCTCTTCTATAGGCTTAGTCTCTCACTGACATTCACACTCCCGTCCTCCCTGCTTTTGTAGTCATTTGGGGAAAACCAAGTAATTTAGGTAGTCATAAATCTAACCAGATGCCAATTGTGTTAACCTGTGACATGGCAGAGGCCATATACACTTATCAGCTCCACTAATTTGCCTGATGACTCTGACCAGTGAGTCCTTCCTCCTTTAAGAACTTGCAGGCCAGGCTATGATGCCTGACCAGACTGAGAGAATTTATAAGGAATAAAAGGACATTGGCTCCATGCTATAAACCATGCAATGTTTTTTGGTTTTTCTTTCTTTCCTTGAGCCCCAGACTTGTATTTCTTACAAGTATCAAGATACTTGTGCAGGATGGTTTTAGATTAAAATGAAAAAAAGGTAGAGAAGCAATGGTAGATGCTGATTTCAAACCTTAAAAGGAAGGATAAATGTAAAACAGTTTCTCCATTCCTATACCACCAAAGACCTAGAAATAAAACTCATTGTGGATCTCAAGCTGTAACTAAAGGAAAGATGGTCAGTGAGACACTGGCCCAGGTTGCCCAGAGAGGTAGTTGATGCCATCCCATCCCTGGAAACATTCCAGGTGGGGACGGCCGGGGCTCTGATCAACCTGCTCTAGTTGCAGATGTCCCTGCTCGCTGCAGGAAGGTTGGATTAGATGACCTTTAAAGGCCCCTTCCAACTCAAACCATTCCATGATTCTATGACCAGAGAGGTATATGTCTGTGCTACTCACAGTCATTTAAAAGCAACATTTACCTCCATAGCCAGCTGAAGGAAGGAAACTGTTGTAGATTTTCTTTCTTTTGACCAATTTTTCCCTTTGGATGGGGTTACACACTCTCCGAAGCTGCTTGTCTCACTATTGATGCTAAAGTCTTATAACCCAAGGATCCAAAACAGCTAGTCCATGTTTTCAGGTTGCATACAGTAGTGAAATAGTTTCTTCCTTAGGTTTAATTGGAGTATCTTGCGAATCCTCCCTCAGTAGATATTTGTAACAAAAACAAAGAAAGGTAACTGCATCCTCTTCTGCAGGGAAGTTCTTGATGTAAATGAATATACCTGCAAGTAATAGAACTTAATTACTTCTCCCAAACCCCCTGAAATCCTTGCTTTATCCTTCCACATAAAGACTTGCTGCTTACAATATTTTGCAAGGTCTCGGAAGACCTAATTTTGCAAACTCCAATTAATAATATTCTAGAGAGACACAAGATATAAACAGTCTTTCTAACTTAATACTCATCTTTCTGTGTGAGCTTTTAATCAAAGAAGACAGCATGACTCCTCCAGAGGCTTGTATGCCGTTGTGTTGCCAGTAACATTATATTGCTCTATTCGAAATGTACTTTTATTCCCCAATCCTCATGACGTTTTCAGTTCCTTATAAATTGCTTCTAGTTATTAGTTTTGTCTGTGGTTGGCCTTCAGTTTGGGAGAATGATTTGGTTTTGGAACGGGGTCTTATCATACATATATTTTCATTGCTGCTGTACCTTATTCTTATGAAGTATCTTTATTTCATGTGAATTTCAGGGATAAAATGCCTTCCTTATTTATATCCTTGTGAAGTGCTACATACCCACTGGGATTCTGGGAAGTTGGAGGTCCTCCAGGCCATTGCACATGGTTTTTGACATGTGAGTGGGAGTCCCGAAGACACGCACTACCAGTGGTGTTTGTTGGATTCTTCAGAGGGGGCTCCCATGGGCTCTTCCAGCAGGTGTTACTTTCCCAGAAGGCTCCCTCAGATTTTCTTCCTATGCCCGTGACAAGTTGCACATCCCTGAGGTGCATGTTCTGGTAGACACAGCAGCTGCAATCGAATCATTTTATTTCTCCTTAGAACAGAACTTTGTCCATGAAAACAGAAGCAGTAGCACTGGATATATGATTCTTTATAGCTTCGGTTCAATAGCCTCTCCAAAGGAAGAAATATCTCCCTGGTAGACTTGGATTCCCAGAAATCCAAAGAACATAGGACAGTATCTCGGGAGGTACTGATTTTAGCAGAGGAATGGCCGATATCAAACCCACATCACAGCAGGTATTGACAATTTGGAGAGATTCCTGGCTCAGAAGACTTTGCAATCTATTTAGAATCATAGACAAAGATTTTTGAGGACACCCTGTTAAAAAAAAAAAAATAAATAATGCTTTACCATAGCAGTCATCAGGAATAGGTACCAAATTCTTGGTTCTATATTCAGGAGGTTCACCAAGAGCTGTTGCTTCTCACCAGACTTTCCTTCCATCACCTGGTGTATTACAAAGAGTGTGGGCAGCAGGTAGAGGCAGGTTGTCCTTCCCTTCCACTCTATCCTAGTGAGGCCACATCTGGAGTATTGTGTCCCATTTTGGGCTCTCCAGTTCAAGAGAGAAAATTAACTGCTGGAGAGAGTCCAGCGGAAGCTACAAAGATGCAAGAAGATGGGACCAGACTCTTTTTCAGTGGTGCCCAGCAACAGGACAAGGGGTAATGGGCCCAAACTGGAACCCAGGAGATTGCTTCTGAAAATGAGGAAAAACTTCAATTGAGAGTGCCAGAGCCCTGGACCAGGCTGCCTAGAGAGGTTGTGGAGTCTCCTTCTCTGAAGAGGTTCAAAACCTGCCTGGACAAAATCCTGTGCAACCTGCTATGGATGATCCTACTTTAGCAGAGTGGGTTGGATGAGATGAGGTCCCTTCCAACCCTACTATTCTGTGTCCGTGATTCTGTGACCTAATGTTGTCTAGGCCATGCATTTGTGCAGTTTCTTTAATTTAGAGGAGCTGCTGCCCTCCAGCTCTCTCTTGGCTGGAGACTCCCATTTCTGTCTCCCTGGATGAGAGCCCAGGCCTTCCATACGACACACACACTTCTGGGGATCAAGCGATATTCTTGCTGTCTTCCTTTTTTCAAGCCTGGAAGAGCAGCAAGCTGTGATTTGCACAACTCACTGCAGGTCTTGTCCTTTTCATTCAACTCCAGAGGAGTTGAAGTGTGTAGATACCATAAGTCCAGGAATCTAGCATAGCCTGGAGTGCAGAGTTTAACACATCAACCTTTCCAGTCTCATGTAGATATTGCACAAAATTACTTCTCTGGTTTCCCCATCTGTGGGCCCACCACAGCCTTACTCCAAGGAGTAAGGACTCTCCAAAGATAGTGCAGCCTGTAAACCGGTACTCCGCAATGGAAACCCACAGGTAGATCCGTGCTGCAAATAGCTCCTGTACTCAATTTTTCCATGTTATCTATATAACACATTCTGGACAGTAAGTAATTCCAGTAAGTTCGTAGCCAGACAAAAAGTTCCCAAGGTAAAAAGGAGGGTTGTGTGTCCTTTTTTTTTACCCTTTCTTCCTTGCTGACACCACTCGGTTCTGCTATGCAAGTAGATGGATTTCTTCCACTCCTTGAATCATCAGTGCAAAGCAGCAAAGATCTCTTGATGGTACGTGCAGGGGAATTTTTAGACTTGAAAGCAGACAAACCGCTGCTCTCGAAAAAAATTAGCAAGGATACATAAAGGATGGGCCAAAAAGACTGTCCTGGTTCTTCTGCTTCATCTCCCAGAGTGAAATGCACAATAAGTCTAAGCACAGAAACATGTAGATCCTGCAGTCTCGATATTTTTGCTGTGAAGCTTAAATATCTTTGTTTCCCACTCAAGAGAAGTGTCAAAGGCACATAGAAATAAATTATTTTCTTCATGTTTTAGGCAGCTGCAACTGCAGCTATGGATTGCTCTTCTGGAATTTTTTCTCTTACAAAATTACAAAAAGCCTTAAAAAAAAAACCAAACCAACAAACTGGTGACTTGTATTTTTCTGAGGTAGATTAATGAATTCTGCTTAACAGAGTTAAAATTAGCCTGAGCTGGTTTTAATTGTTTGGTTATTCTGTTCCCCTAAATGCATAATATACAATTAATTTTGACAAGCGCTAGCGGGCGATGCACAAGGAGACTGCTTCTGTTTGGGACTGGAGACAGGAGGGGGGGCAGCTTTTTTGGCCTAAGAAGAAGAATATTTGGCTCAGAGAGCTGGAAACCATCTTCCAGCCCAACCTCTTCTTTCCCCTCTGAATGAATGGGTTTATTTTCATGCCTGTTTATGCAACATGGTGTATAGCAACCATTCCTTATATTTTGGAAATATTATGGTTTGCCATTGACAAAATAACATCATAAATTAAAGAAGGTATCAACACTGTCCTTAGCCAAAGGAATAAATATTTTCCAGTAGAACTGCAGCAGTTGTTCCAAAAAAGAAAGAAATTGAATGGATTTGAAAGAACAGCATTATTCTAAAGAAACCGAAAATGGAGAAATTCCAAGGGTTGTTGTGATTTTAAGAATGCATCCCAGTTTTGTTCCTGTTTTTAAGAAGACAAATTATAGGCAAAATTAAATCAGATTGGAAAAACAGATGGCAGGTGTTTTAGGACAGATAATTGGTTATATACACTTTCAAAAGTTAATGAAACATTCAAAGGGGTAATAATATTTTACTCCAGAGTGTTAACTTGTTCAGTGATATTTGTTGTACTCTTACCCAGCTTGTGCACTCACTGTCTGCATTGTTGCCTACATTTTTACAACTAACATCCTTCTGTATTTGCAACTCTTGCAAACCACATGCAGGCTGAAATGCTTTGTTTATAGAAAGTAAATATTTTTTCATCAACAACCAGAAAACTCTTCCTCATTATGTTATTAATTTACATCAGCTAAATTGAAAGCTATTTTGTCATTCAAATGGACTTTTGGAGATTCTGAGGATTTTTCTTCTAGGAGCAATTAAAACTGTAAAAAACCCTGCGATGCTCTCCAACAAAACTCAGATCAAAAGCTGTGATGGAAATAAGAATTACATATTCTTCATTGGGCTTTGGACTCTTCCAGGTTTGTCTGTGTGAAAGGCACACAGAAAGGGTGGGCTTTGATGGCTGAAATTTATTTTCTCCCAATGTTATAATCAGCACAGCTTTCCCTAATATGGATGACATGAGAAGAGGGTAAAGATCACAGAGGTCCAGGAGAAAACACCCAGTGTCACAAGCTGCACGACTCTTGGCATCAGTCTGGAGGAAGGACCTTTCCTCTCCAGCATGAGGGGAAATGAAAGGATGTAAAACCTTTTCCTGCCAACCCAAGGTTTTCTGCTCTTTCTCTCTCAGCAGTGTCTGTAGCAATACAAGGTTGAGTTCTTACTGTCCTTGTATTTGAAGTGTAAGATGAGTTCAAATGCTCACACAGACACTTTTGATTTTATCAGAGCTCAGCTCTGCTAGTGCCTCTCCAAACAGCACGACAAAAATCAAAACGGGACATAGATGAAAAGATTAAAAAGGAAAGGGGAAAAGAAAGCACTGAGCAAACTGAAGTTTTAGTGGCTTTCATTAAAAATCAAGTTTCTTTTTTAAAGGTTGTAATTTCCTTGTAAAAGGGACTTCTGCTATGGTAATTATACATCCAAATACTTAACATATGAGTGTTTGGGAATGGGACCTTTCAGCTGGCAGTGGTAGGAAGACTCATTAGCGCACAAACCTAAATACAATAAAAAGAAGGAAATTATTGACCCTATTCTGAAAATATATGCAACGTGAATTTACATTAAGAGCTACAGAACAAGCTATCTGTGATCTGTGATCCTGTAATACCTTGCTTGTACCCACAGGACTTTTCTGTACAGATCAAGGTTTCTCTGTTGTCCTCAGCTTCTTCATCCTCTTGTGTTTTGGTTGAATGAGGCAATAGCCTGCCACAATTATCCCCCACAAATTGCAGTTTATTTTCTTTTCTGAAGGTGCTTTAGTTCAAACTTTAAACATTATCAACAATAATTTGGAACCTGTTCTAAGGACCATTGACAGGCATAGTTAGCAGACAGGGTAGGAAAGTCCAGGATTACTTGGTTCATCATTTTCCTTTACCTTGTCTGCTCAATTTTAGTATATTCAAATACAAAAATCACATGGAAAAGCAGTCCATTATGGCGATGTGCTCCATAGCCTCACATTTCCACACTTCTTAGCTTCCTGCTACACCGTGAGGAGATGAAACACATTTCACGAACACAGGCTGGATGGGGCTTTGAGCAACCTCTTCCAGTGGGAGGTGTCCCTGCCATGGCGGGGGTGGTTGGAACTAGATGATCTCTAAGGTCCCTTCCAATCCAAACCATTCTATGATTCTATAATTCTGTGATTTGGGGGAGGAAATAAACTGTTCATGAATTGTTAGTCATACACTTTTAATTAACCCTGTGAAGATCTCTTTACAACCTTAATATAAAGTGGCACACAGAACAAAGAGGTCATTCCAGGTTTTTTTTAAATAGTACAATTGGTTAATATTGACTTTGTTCCTAAGGAAACTGTCTTTCCAATGACCCCTACAAAGAAAATAAAGAAAATTGGAGTAAAATGTATTTCAGACTTCAAAAATGTGCAGGACAAATCTTGAGGGAAAATAATTTTTATTCCTAATAATGATGAAGAGACAATTTATTACACATCATCTGTCTTCCCTGCAGAAGAGTAAATTCTTTATGGAGACAGTGATAGAAGCTACCTGAATGCAGTAGAATGGAGAGGAGGCTAAACCATTGCTAACAGCATCTAACTTTTGCTCAAGTAGGAAATCATCAGAATTAACATATTAATGAGCAGAGGGATGAGTAAGCAATAAGAAATGTCTGAAGGGATCAGTATCTTTAAGAATACTTGTCCTGTCCCTTCCAAGCTGATCCCATCAGCCACAAGGTCCCATGCACAAGGAAATCTTTGGACAGGTAGAGTTACATAAGTCATGGTTGTGGCTATTGCCGCACCTTCAAACAAACCCACAAAGTAACTAAATCTTTATCTTTTTTCCCTTATTTTGCATTTCTTGAAAATTTTAGACTGTGTTTAGGAGAAGAAACTGGGTTTTTCCAATAGTAAAAACAGTTTCCACTGGTAGTGGTTAAACCTTCACTGATCTTTTTTTTTTTTAATAAAGAATATGAAAAAAGACAGAAAAACCATCAGTTCCTCTTAAACTGTTTTTTTTGCAAAAAAAAACCCCCATACATATATATATAAAAGAAAGCTATTAGCTGAAGACAAACCTGCCAAAATAAAAAAGGGATGGAAACTTTCCACTCTGACAGTGAAAGATGAGTGTGTTAATGATGTTGGGGCCCTCACGGGATGTGCAGCTCCACTGTGATGGGCAGCTTCCCCCCGGGGATGGCAGGAGCTGCTGAGCAGGGGACTGTCACAGCTTCTCTGGAGCTTTGGCAAAGAGGCAGAACATGGCACATGACAGCAAATACTTCCAGGCAAGAAACCCAGCACAGCAAAGAGTAAACTGAACCACCTGAAATGTCATCAACATGGCAGGGGGGTTGGAACTAGATGACCTTTGAGGTCCCTTCCAACCCAAACCATTCTATGATTCTGCGATTCTATGACTCTATTATTCCATGATTCTGTGACTCTATGATTCTATGAATTATTTCATTTCATTTTCACAACAGAAGCCTATCTCTGCAACACAGAAATACAGGTGTATTAAATCAACTAACACCTCTGCTGGAGTTTAACAAATTAATGCTGACTAATTACCCATCTTATGCGATCAGCTGGTCAATGGAACTGAGATATCATGACCCAATCTAATTATTTTGATCACAACATTTTAATTGAGCTGAATTACTTTTCAATTCATATGTCAGAAAGTCTACACGCAGAAGTTAATAAATAAACGAATATTATCCTCTACTGCTTGATAATTGCCATATGTATCTAAACAATGTTTCTTTTACTATTTTAAAGCTGGATACCACAGAATCACACAATTACCTAGACTGGAAAAGACCTTTAAGATCATCGGGTCAAATTAACCTCACACTGACAAGTCCTCGACTAAACCCTGTCCCTCAGCACTACGTCTATATGTCTTCTAAATACCCCCAGGGGTGCGGACTCCACCACTGCCCTGGGCAACCCATTCCAATGGATATACATATATATATATATATATATATATGGAGATATATATATTTATATTTTGGATCTTTTTTTTCCCTGTAGACTGAATTCCACTGTGATCAGTCTGCTTCTCTTTACAACTATTGTTTAAGCCGCTGAGAGACTCCATGTGCCTGAGGGACCCAGCAGTCTTCAGTGAGGTTTAATTTTATATAATTTCATATTTAAAGCTTCTGTGACCTTTTTCAACATTCAGATGATAAAAATACTTTCACACATGGATATATCAAATGACATGTCCACCTAGGCTTGCTAATAAAACTGCATTGCTCTCTTACTGCTGGCCCCTGGCTATATTAGCTGTCTGCTTGCCTTATTTGTGAGTTATAAATAGCCAAAGACTGCACACTCACTGTCTGCTTACATTGAGCAAACTGTGATTTTAATTCTCTCAAACAAGCTTGTCTCCTGATGCAGGTCAGTCCTGAATGCTCAGTCTTACCTGCTTTCCTTTTTTTTGCATGTGTGTTTCTAACACAGCTGGGAGATTCTTAAGCAAAATTCCCCGACTGTAAAATATTCTAACAATTAGCAGAGCCACTGAAGGGCATTTTTACCCTGTCAGCAAGACGTTCGGTGCAACGTAATCCTCCACACCATTGTGTTCTGATTTGAAAACACACTCACATTGCACAAATGGAAAGCATCAGTGTTTCTGACCCAGTCTTCATAGCTTAGCTTGTACCAAGAAGTTGTGAAATCATCTCAAGGCCCTGCTGTACTTATTTGTCTGCAAACCAAAGGCATCAGGTACCTCAAAACAGCTTCCAGCCTCAGGACAAAAATGCTTTACAGGTGAGCTAAGGCAGAAAGAGCTGAAGACTGGATTAAATTCCTAAAGAAGGATTTAAGTGGAATTCAGCGCCTAAATCTAAAACTACAAGCTGAAAAGCCTCTGGTTTTGGAGCTCATACTGTATCTGGGCATCTCCCTGTGTGACAGGGAAGGTCTCTGGGGTGGTACAAGGATGCAGAGAGCTGCATCTGCCCCAGCTTCTCAGCATCTATTTTTCTTCTAAACCTCAGTATTTGTGTGCTGTAAGGCATGGCTGGAGCACACCAAACACCCTGCCATACCAACGTGGTCACACCACATTGTGAGTTTGAGGAAAAGATCACTCCATCATTCCAAATGCAGTAAAGTCTAGGGACCTCCGCTGGCAGCAGTAATTGCCAAAGCTCCATGCAGGAAAGCACAGAAGGCTTCCTTTTCTCATTCAGGAAATTAGGTTGAAATGACTCAATGTCAGCCTGTTCTCAAAAAAAGGAATGGGTTACCAAAAATCTCTGTTATGCTTAACCAGTTCCCTGGTGAGTCACCTGGTGTCCACTGGCTTCCTGAAAAATATGTAAGAGGTACTTGAGTTCTCACCTTGGAAACACTTGCCTGGGATAACTGATCCTTTGGTGCTAAATCCCAAATCCAGATTACAGTTCTTCCCATCTATCAGAGGATTTCCACCATAGAAACACAGAAATTGATGTCCCCAAGCACAGTTCTAAGGCACTGAGCTGCTCTTGTGGGACCTGGCCAGGCTCAAGAGTCCCCGGTGGGACGTGCAGCAAGACTTGCCACCCTGGAGGACTCTACATCAAGACCAAAAGCAAACCACAGAAGTGCAGATATCTGCAGAATAAATTATAGGCGTGATTAGTGTGTGAAATGAATTAGAACGAGCAAGTTCCTCAAAGAAATTACAGCCTCTGGGGAAATCATTTACAATGGCCACAGTGAGTAATCTCCCACCCAATGACTCTGTTGACTTCCATCTTCCCCTAAAGTTACAACGACTGTGAGAAACACCAACTCAAAAGTGTAATGTGTTTATACTGGCAGGAACCGGAGCTAGTTTAATCATTTTTTATTAAAACTCATGTGGCATTTGCATTTTGTTCAGCTACACTACCATCAAGCTCACTCAAAGGATCTTATCATCTCCAGCAAAGATTTTCCGTGTATTTGTGCGCTTGGCTGGAATCATAACCCATGCTTATTTCCTTGAGAGGACATACACTGAGAACAAGAGAGATTTGATGGACTCCACAATTGCTTCATACCTTGATATCATAAAAAATTGTGAATATTTGAGATTTTTGGCCATGTAAAGAAGCTGCACGCTGATCTTTTGCTGTGCAAATCTATAGGAATGGTGCCATCTGCAGAGTTCTTTTCACATCCTCATGTATTGCAACTTAGAGCCCATCCAACAGCACAGCAAACTACCGTGCTTAGTAATGTGGCTTGTTTCTTTTTGTTAAGCATTATGCCATTATGTCATATGTTAGCCTGCAAATAGACCTGTTTTTTCTCAGTGGCATTGGTGGGGAAGTTAAGCTCCCTACTTCTCCCCTCTTCCACATTACATGCTATTTGCTATTTTCTTATCTGCAGTTATCAGCTTGTAATTTGAAACATTTCGTAGAAATGATGGGTGTTGGATGTCATTTCTTGTGGGCAGTTTCTTCGTCTTTCTCTGATGCAAATTGTTTTATGCAATTTGCATTCATGAAGCAGTTTGTTGCCGCAATTTCCATTTTCTTGGCCTCATTCACTTTCTCAATTTATTTTTTTCTGCAGTGCTTGTTGTCCTCATCTCTAAAGAAATGAAGACCTTCCATTACATTTGGGCCTTATATGGATTATCTCCATTCTCTAAAATACCCTTTCTGCACCATAATCCATCTTCTTTTGACAGCTACCTGCCTAACTAAGCTTTTGCTGTTTGTATTAAAATCCTCCCCCAAAAATTGACTTTTATCACTTCTCATCTTATTCCCTTACTTAATGACATTTAACACATAGAACTTTTTTTTATTATGCTTTTGTTGGCATGTCTCATAAACTACATTTTTTCCCAGTGCTGCTTTCTAACACAATTATTCTTCTGGTTAGGGCTGGCACATCATCCAGCACATTCTGCCACTTCTTTTGAACATTAATTCAGCTGCAGGTAACTTGTGCACCTTTGATTTAAAGGCTTACTAAAGCCACTAGGTTACTGTGTTTCATTTCAACCACTTGCTTATTACAACCCTTCAGAAAATGAAGATGTTCGGACTCTCGGCTAAATCTTTTGACATCTGCTTAGAGGTAGCTTTGAATAAAACTATTTATGCTTTACGTATGCAGTTTGGTTTTGGTTTTTTTTTTTTTTTACTGCCTATCCCAGGTTCTTCTGAGCCTTGCGCACCTCAGTACAGATGGACAAGATGCCTATAGCACAAAAATTTCCCCCTGCTATGGTGCTGAAGTGTTGGTCTGGATTTCCTCAGGGTTCAAGTCACATCCAGAGAAGCCTCCTTGCCTTTAATCTCCCAAGTCATTGTCTAGTAGTAGTAGTAGTAGTAGTAGTAGTAGTAGTATTTCCCCTTCATTTTAGGCCTTTCAGTTAACTGATTAATGCCCATTGCTGCTTCTGGAAATGTAGTTTGTCATCCCTGTCATTGCACAACTCTGTACATTACCACTTCACAAGTGACACACCAGGATGCTGGGCAATCTAAGTGACCCGGGCTGCATTGGATTCCGTATGGTTCACATGCCATTTTTAGAATCAAAGGTGTGATTTCTCACTCACCTTTTTCACAGGGTCCATAAACCTTGTGCAATTTCTGTTTTACAGGAGTTACAGTGCAGTCTAAATTTAAGCAACTTCATAGGCCTCAAGAGAAGTACATCTTACATGGTCAATCCGGTCAGACTGAATGGTTGTGTACACCTTAAAGAAGTTTGTACTCTTCAGATGAAAGAAATACAAATAATACCTATCAGCCTACCCAGAAGCATCTGAAATTCATACAAACAACCGGGAAGGAAAGTAGGCACGCTTTTTAATGGCCTTGAAACGGGACTCACACAGAGATCTCCTCTGACAGTATCAGACACAAATGTTTATTACTATATTTATTGTCTGGCTCAGCTTTTCACTAGTGTGATGTTAACTGATGTTTCAGACATTGTCCTGGGTATTCTCTTTTTTCAGCCCTCTGGAAACTCACTGAAGCCAGGGGCATCTTATCTGTTGATGCTGGAGACACATTTGTATAGCCAGGGGACAAGGTGTGTCTAAAGCTTGTCTTAAATCTTCTAGCTGATCTTGACAGCGCATTGTTAAGTTTGGTCCACTATTGCTGGGGAAAAAAACCAACCCACATATGTTGCTATTTCAAAAAATCCCTGATTTGCATGCATTTTTCTCGGATGCAATATTTTTGCCATGTGGAAATTCTCAGCCCAAACTATATCTGATAAGGAAAAAGAAGGAGAAGACAAGATATTACCTGACTTTTGTGAGGAAACAAGAATAGGTTCTGAATATTTGCTCAAAAAAAATGTTTTATCAGCAATTCTGAATGATGAAGAAAGTAAAAAATTGTGTTCATAACCAGTTCTGGAAAATAATGAGAGAAAAATAGAGGAATGTACTGCTACTGCAATAATGAAGTTGTATCATATCCAGAGGGCTGGAAAAAGAGTGATCCATGGTGTTGGTTGTGTTTCTGGACTGTGGGTTGGTGGTAGAGTTGTCAGGTGGTATTATATGATCATAGTCCTGTATCTACTGTTGGTCCTACAGCCCTTCCCAATGCCATCATCAGTTACTTGTTACTGGGAATGCCAAATTCCCAGCAAAAGCCTCCAGGCTGGTTCCCAAGTTTATCACTAAGTGTGGAATCGGGACAATTTTAGCTGTACACCTCTGGTATTTCCCAGCTGTCTGAATCTTTAGGTGGGTTTATATTTAAGGCCTCAGCCACTCAATTCTAAAAGATTTAAATTCTCTGCTCTTCCATTCCACTGCAGGTTACTAGAGAATTTTCTAGCTTTGAGAAAACTCTCTTAGTGTGTTTTAGCCATCACAAGTAATTACAGGAACGTTCATATGGTTATATCGCACTCAGTTATCCTTTGGAACAGAAGAAATAATTGCACAGAGACAATAGAGAGCAGAGAAAAAACTGTAAGGGACCGTAACCCCAGGAACCCAGCAGTCGCTGCAGTGTGTATCGCTGCCAATCATCGACAAAATGAAAGCAGTTGTCATGATTTTTTCTGAAGTCATGGTGAAGTGAAATATAAAAGACATTGAAAACGGGTATAATCGAGATAATTTTAAAATCCCATTTTCTTTCAAAAAAAATTTGCTAAGTATCTGTGATTGAATAAGTTCTGCAAACACATTATACAGTGAATGTATGTGTCCTGTGTGAAACCTGGGGATGAAGACTGCTGTGGCGTTGGGCTCAGAGGTCGGTACCACTTCCTTGAGGGAAGGGGATTGAGGGCAAAGCAAGATTCCTTCCCCTCAAGGAAGCAGTATGGACGTCTGTGCCCGACCACCACAACTGCCCCTTGGGGAAACTGTGTTAGAAGATAAATCAGGAATCCTGGAGGCTTAGAGCAGGAGCTTGACAGAGACATGACATTTAAGAGCAGAGGAAGAATGCTATTTTTTGAATCACAGGTCAAGTATTGATGAAACTTGACCCTACTTTGCCCACATAGACTGCAGCAGCCACAAACTTCACCACACTCCCTTCCATGACTGTGCCTTCAGAGCCATGCTGAGGAAGGGGGGAAGGCAGCTCCAGCATTTTGGGAATACCCCTAACAGCCCTTAGAGGCAGATTGCCAGCTCCAGATCCAGGGTGCTAACATGTGCTGGTGACTGTGACTTCCTTCACGGACATCTCTTCAGCTTTTCTCCTCTTCCTGGACGTTCAGTTTGAATCCAGGGCATATTTTCCTCAAGATGCGGGTGGCTGATGATGGAGGCTGTGCTACCCTGTGACACCTCCTGTGCCCACAGACGAGACAGAGCCCTGGATGTGATGTAGCAGGTACTCAATTCCCTACCCCTACTCTTTTCTTTAAAAGGAAGCATTAAATAATCATTCCCAGAGGCATTTATGCATCTCACTCTGATTTAACCACCCCAGTGCCTGCCCCTTCACCCCCCCGTATGCCCTGGGAGCTGGAAGCAGGACTGTAGAGAACACTTTTTTTCCCCTTTAATCTACTCTATGGCATCTTGGCCTCAGCTGTGCATATAACTCATAAAAGCAGCAGCCTGTAATGGTAGTGGGAAGTAGCCTTTGGGCTTCTACAGCAGAATAAAACCTTTCAGCAGAAAAAGCATGTTTTCCCTGAATCGTATTTATACCTTCTGGATAGCTGTGGGCAGAGCAGGGTCCCGATTTGTCTGAAAGCACTATACTTATATTCAGCAGGACCTCCTGAACACAGGGGTTTGACCAGTGTCAAGACATGAGGCAAACTACCGTGTAGGATAGCACAAAGAGGGGATGCCAACATCACCTGCAGTGATTTAATTTTAGAGCCCCATGCCAGCCATCCTCCTTCATGTCAGCAAAAGGGATTGTGAGTAAGTAAAAAGGTCATACTTGCAGGGAGGAACAGGCAGGACACATGACCCAAAACTGGCTGACAAGGTATTCCATTCCACGTACATCATATTCAGTATAAAGCTAAGGGAGTACAGGGGTAAAGCTCTCTTCTTCAACGGCTTTATCTGAGGTGGACTTTGTTCATTCTTCTGCTTTTGATCCCAGTCTGTGAGTTCCTGATTCCAGTTCCCATCTCCCTCTGAGTCCAGTCTGGGACTTCCCCACTGCCTGCACTGCAACATCAGTGGTGGTGAGATCATCATCAGGGGAGTTCAATATT